>JAFEMH010005384.1:0-165010 GCA_022495995.1 Adenophora triphylla var. japonica
CGCCGCCATAGCTCCACAACAGCCTCGAGCGATCCCCGAAGTCTTCATCCTCTTGGCCTTCCCCGCCGTAAGCTCCCGCATCCCGTGCAGGTAAACACAAGCAAAGCGTAACGGCTCAATCACATGCATTTCTTAATATAAAAGGCACATATAACTCCGTCACAAAACACTAGGCACATATTGCAACATAATTTTCACATACAATTTTTTCCATATAACCCGTCACAAAACACGGCACACAATGCACATAATTTTCACATATATCATGCATATAATTTCTCCCATGCAGTCCGTCACAAAACACGGCACACACCGTATACATCTTTTCTCAAAAGAAAAAAAGGGGGATTAAACCCTGGCCACACGACACATTTTCAAAAGAAAATCCGTCCCAACACGGCACATATCGCAACATATTTTCCCCCACAAAGTCCGTCACCCAAAAACACGGCAATAACACTATATAGCACACATTTCCTCAAAAGGAAAACTGGCCCCAACACGGCACACACTTTCACATATAACCCGTCACAAAAACACGGCACATGTCACATTTTTTTTTTTTCTACAAAAATTATCACTACACGATAATTTTTCTCCTATAATGTACATACATAAATAGCATACGGTACAAAACACCAAAGCATGCAATTCACTAGATTTATAGGCACTTTATTTTCACAAATAAGAGCTAATCTACACATTTCTGCACAAAATACACATACCCACAATTTTTACATGTCTATTTTCAACAATTCATCAAGAATTTCACAAAAAAAGGCATAAAATAATAACAAAAAAAAAAAAATTCAAAAATGCGAAAAACTAAAACCTAGCTCTAGCATTCAAAAATTCGGAAAGCAGTGGAATCAAAACGAAATTGCATTTCTTACCTCCCCAACGTTCATGGAGCGACGATTATGCACCTCCGGATTCTGGATACAAACATCCGGGTTCTTCGAAGATGGAAACGAACGAAGTCCAATTCCTTTGAAGCTCCATCCGCCGCTCTCAACTACTTCCCCGATCGCAAGCCGATCGACGACTCCTTCGAGATCCTTCTACCCATGGCAAGAAATTCAAGCAAAATTTTTGATTTTGGTTAACACAATGGAGGAATTTTTCTCTCTCTCTCGCCCGGTTCACGAAACCGGAAAATCGAGGAAGAAGGAATGGGGAAGGGCCTCGTGATTTAAAGCCTCGGTCAAACCCGGGGAACCGTAAGAAACCAAGTGTGGTCCGCACGGACCTCCTTGCATCCGAGGGTAATCCGTACGGACCTCTTTGGTGTGCAAGGGGTAATGCTAAATGACTTTTCCTCGCCCTTACAAACTTTGCCCCCGGGCCGTCCTAAGGCTCTTTTTCAAAGAAATCCAAGTGCGTAATGGTCCCTAACCCTACAATTCACCCCACGCCGTCAAGCGAAGACCGGTCTCGCCTACCTATTCAATCCACCACGGTCAAGCTGCTGTGCACGGCTCAGCTTACCTAACGGTAATTCATCTCGCCAAGCGTAAGACCGGGATTCCGCCACTTGAACTGCAATTTCAACCACCGTGGGCCATCAACGTAAGACCGGTCACCGGTCTCGCCACTCCAACGGCAATTCAACCACCGGCCGCCAAGCCTGTAAGACCGGACTCCGCCCTACTTCAACGGGGCACCAACCACCTGGGCCATCAACGTAAGACTCGGTCTCGCCCACTCCAACGGCAAATCAACCACCGGCAAGCGCAAGTCCAAGCTGCAGCACCGGACTCCGCCACTTCAACGGCAATTCAACCACCGGCCATCAACCTAAGACCGGTCCTCGCCACTCCAACGCAAATCACCAAGACCGCTGCCTTAAGACGCCCTCTCGCCCACTTCAACGGCAAATTCAACCACTCCATTGCCAAGCTTTGTCAGAAGACCGGTCTCGCTCACCTAACGCAAATCAACCACCGCCAGCCGCTTTAAGACCGGCCCTCGCCTGGCTTCAACGGCAATTCAATCCATCTCGGGCCGCTGGCCAGAAGACCGTAAGACTCGCCCACTTCAACGGCAGAATTCAACCATCGAAGCACAACAAGAGACTGATCTCGCTCTACCTTAACGGCGCACCAACTAACGCCCGTCGTTCTTCAACGGTACTCCAAGAAGGGAGCCAGCTGCACACTTTCCAAGACGTAATATCAAGGCACAAGACGCTTCCAAACGCTCAACGACAACTCAACCACCGAAGGTCCGGGTCATATTCCCAAACAGAAAAGTGGTCTCTCTGGCAAAGGTCATGCATCCCTCAGCAATTCAAGCACCGGCAAATGACGTAAGCCCGAATCTCGCCTACTTCAACGGGCAATCAAGCAGCCAAGTAAGCACCGCCATCAAAGTTTAAGCCCGAGCCCTCCCCCAACAAGCTTCAAAGGAAGTCAGCGCAAGACCGCATATCCCCAACACCGACCATCATCCTTGCCCACTAACGGCAAACAAGCACGCCAAGGAGCCAACACCTCCGAGTACAAGTCCCAAGGCACGGCGCACCCAAACGCCACGAAGCGCCTCAAAACGCCAAACGGTGAAGACATGGTGAAGCAACCATCGCCACCATCCTCCTTGCTTCCCGACTAGGGCAACGCAACCAAGCCACCGCGGCCAACCTAAGTCACGCCATCGTAAGTCCAACTCTTCTACCGATCTAAGTCACGCAAAAACACAAACTTTCCTTATCACGCGACATGTGTCAAAAACCAAGGCGCCATCTACGTCCTCACCGAATGCGGCTACAAGACGCCACCACGTCTCTCCACACTCGTACCTATACGGCACCTGCTAGACGCCACCACAGTCCTCCAAAGGCACCAACCATTCCAATCTCGGACCAGACGCCTGAAACCACGTCCTATCACCGAAAATCCTAGTGGCCGGTCATCCCCGACGCCACCACGTTCTATCATCGACCTATACGGCCACCCCTGACGCCACCACGCCCTTATCACCGACCTATACGGCCACCCAGACGCCACCACGCCCTTATCACCGACCTATACGGCCACCAGACGCCACCACGTTCTTATCACCGACCTATACGGCCACCCAGACGCCACCACGCCCTTATCACCGACCTATACGGCCACCTTGACGCCACCACGTCCTTATCATCGACCTATACGGCTACCAGACGCCACCACGTTCCTATCACCGACCTATACGGCCACCCTGACGCCACCACGCCTTATCACCGACCTATACGGCCACCCCGACGCCACCACGCCTTATCACCGACTCCATACGGTCACCCTGACGCCACCACGCCCTTATCACCGACTCTATACGGTCACCCGACGCCACCACGTCCTTATCATCGACCTATACGGCCACCCCGGACGCCACCACGTCCTTATCACCGACCTATACGGCCACCCAGACGCCACCACGCCCTTATCACCGACCTATACGGGCTACCCAGACGCCACCACGCCCTTATCACCGACTCTATACGGCCACCTGTGACGCCACCACGTCTCTTATCACCGACCTATACGTGGTCACCCAGACGCCACCATCGCCCTATCACCGACCTATACGGTCACCCAGACGCCACCACGCTCCTTATCACCGACCTATACGGCCACCCAGGACGCCACCACGCCCTTATCACCGACCTATACGGCCACCCTGCGACGCCACCACGCCTCTACCACCGACCTATACGGTCACCCCGACGCCACCACGCCCTTATCACCGACCTATACGGTCACCCAGACGCCACCACGTCCTTTTCACCGACCTATACGGCCACCTGCAGACGCCACCACGCCTTATCACCGACCTATACGGCCACCCCGACGCCACCACGTCCTTATCACCGACCTATACGGTCACCCAGACGCCACCACGTCCTCACCACCGACCTCGGCGGTCACACAACACCTGTGGCACCACCACGCCCGCATCTCACGTAACACTCACCCCACACCCGAACTACGACTGTGCTTCGATTCCCGCCAGGATACGTAGGAATCCTATCACAGGTCCAAATTTATCGACCTATACTATTGCCACCCAAAAGGACACCACCACGTCCTCACTTTGACCCTCACGGTCACTTCCTCTCCCCAAAGACGCGATCCGCATTAGGACCCTTATCTTATCTAGCGACCCCACTTCTTTCATAAGCGACGCCGTCGAGGGGCTTCAGAAGTACCCCAACTGGATCACTCCTTTCAAACACACGGGAAACACCGCAGACTCATCCACGCAGCCTCTGAGACCTCTCTCACTCAAAACCCTCTCAAAACCCTCTCAAACCCCCAACCAAACCAAGTGGAGGAGCCTTTCTCGGGATAAAAGGGACAAAAGGACCTTTGGGAATTTTCAGAAATCGTAGCAATTAAGGTCCGTGACGGACCTCTTGTTTCAATGATTACTAAATCCCCTTAAAGTCCACAATATTCCTCAAATCCCGGAGAAATGATGACTTCCATGCAGAGTTGGTCCGTACGGACCTCTTTGCATGCAAGATGGTCCGTACGGACCTTATTGCTCAGTGGAACATCATCATTCCCAAATATTCTCCATCATTGCATTCTCAAATCGAGGAAATCCAAAATTCTCGGATAACCAAGAAGGTCCGTACGGACCTCTTGCTCCGAAATTTTTACTATAAATAGAGGGCTCCTCCTCATTTTTTCACACCTCCCACTTCTCTCTTCCTCCCTAAGCCTTCGGCTCCCCTTCTAAGACCTTTTCGAGGCATTCCCGCCCCTTCTGATCCTTCCGAGGCCTTCCGAGCCCCCTCGAGGTGCTCCGAAGCCTCTCCGAGCGCTCCCGAGACGCTCCCGCGCTGCCCCGAGGCACTCTCGAGGTACTCCGAGGCCCCTCGTGGTACTCCGAGGCCTTGCCCGGTCTTTCCACCTGTGTCCCGCTCTTTCCGAGTCAAACCGACGATCCCAAACCACGCCGAAACTCTCGCCCGAGTAACTCCTCGCCACCACAACGCACGCCGAACCTCCCGTCCGAGTGATCCGATCCCGACGATCCCCACGCACGCCGAACCTCTCGCCCGAACGCAGCCTCCTACAACCTCAACTCACGCCGAAACTCGTCTCGCGTACAACCGGCATCTCCCCGGCAATCCCGATCCGTACGGACGCTACTCCGACTTCAAACACTATTCCCCGCGGAAGACATTACACGAACCAACATTGGTAAGGCTTCCTTCCATTACTATTTCAATACATTTCCATACATAGCATACAATGTAGACATCCGATACAAAGATGTATTTTTAAAAGCACACACACACACACACAACATTTAAAGGATATTAGGGTATCCGAAAGACTCGTTTACGAGGCGACTCCTGTGAGCTCTAATATTCTAATATTCTCTTCCCGAGGAGTCATCTGACCTCCGAACTCAAAATCTCATCACACAAAAACAGTTTAAAATTTATCTTTAAACTGATGCCCTTTTTCAATGTTTTGGGCTTAATAAAAACGGCGTGGCGACTCTACAAAATGCGAAAGCAAAACGGCGAGACACCTCCAACGCGAAAGATGCCAGATGCCGGGGCCGCGAGGCCTTCCCGGATCCGGGTAATTTCAATTCCCCCCCTTACTTTCAAACACATGCACACAAAGAAAGCACGCAAGCAAACACGATTAATGAAATCTCGGGAGACTTGCTCCGGCAAGGCACTTTGGGTGAACGCCAAACGTTCTTCCCAAGGGGTAACTTAACCTCCGAACCCATAAAACCTTTTTTTCAAAGTTTTGAGGTAATCAAAATGGCGTGGCGACTCCGTTTTTCAAATAAATCGGATGTCTTAAAACTCGCGTGAATTCCAATAAACAAAAATTTTAGGCACACATTCACGCTTGGCGACTACTGGGATCATCCCAAAGGAGAAAAGCTTTATTTTCAAAACAAAAGTCGATACTTGGTATATAGGTGGACCCCACTTACCCTTCCCGTATCGCTCCCTAACCCGGGCTTGGGATAACAAGGTGGTTTAACAATCCCACGTACCAAGATCCCTTTTTCGAAAAAAATAATTTTGAAAAATAGAAGAAAGCTTTTCCCTTTGAGCGGGTTAGACTCCCATCGCCGATTTCATTAATCATGCTTGCTTTCTTTACCATGCATTGCATCATTTGCATCTTGGAATCTCGGCAAGATACTTCGAACGGGAAACAACCCGAAAATAGCAAAAGGAGTGGAACTCCGGAAAATTGATCCATGCAGCCGTACGGCTCAATCCTCATCGATTCTCGACCGGCGACCTCAAAGGGCAATTCCACCAGAAAATCATGGTTAATCCGGGCAAGTCCTAGCACTGGGGCTACTCACCTATGACCGATCCGGGGCTTCCTGTAAAATTTACGTGCTTATGTGTTGCATTTTCCCCGTCCCGAAAATCATTCCTTTAAAACACATTTTCAAAATCTCGTTTTAACTCAAAAGGAACATTTTTAGGAGACCGCACACTACGCGCACCCGATATATCCCGTACACTTTTGCACGCACGTCCTTCAAACCCGAGGGTGGTTCCACTGCAGCCACGACAGCCTTACGATGCTCCCGGCGCGCACGGAATCATCCCAACCTCCCCATGGCAGCCGCAAATGTTGTCGACCAATGCACAAATACCCGTGTCACACGTTTCAAAACCGTGACTTTTGGTTGGTTTTTGGTCTAGTCCGTGTCATATAGCCCAGCTGCATACCCACGTAAAGGTCAAGCCTTAGCTCATAACGAAAGCCAAGATTTTCGCCAAGCGAAATTCCCGCCGAAATTCCGACAAGAAAAAAATCGGTGGGATCTTTGACTCCGACATCGACTATTGACCTTGACCCGCACGGAATGTGTAAGAGTCAAGATCGAGTCTTTGCCAAAAATCAAAAGATCTTTCGCTCAAGCGAAGCTCGCCAAAATTCCGACAAGGAAAAATTGGCAAGATCTTGACCGCATTGACTTCGATTTCGACTCACGCACCGCGTATGCAACGAAGTTCAATGTGACACCGTGTCATCCGGCTTTTGCCGCCCGACCCATGCCTATTATATTCTCGGACATTACCGAAAGTCAAAACCGTCATTCGCTCAAGCGAAACTCGCTCAAAGATCCGTCAAGGCAGAGACGAGACTTTCCCTGCATTGCCTTGACTATAATCCGCATCGTCGTGCGTTGAAAGGTCCTATGACCCGCTAGACCCGATAAGGAGCGTTTACTTTCGATCGGTGGGATCCGCGTGCCCTATAGGACCCTCGCCCGGGCCGTCCACCCCGGGAGGTCGAAATACTGTGGAATACGAGGGGCTTATAGACGTAGTGACGGAACCCACCGATCCAGATCTAGAGTAGTTGGGTGGAAAAAGAAGGGCGTAACCCCTTTTCCAACCAAATAGATATTAATAAAAGACACTGCTTTTAAGTAAACTTGAAGATTCTAATTTGCATATTGCCCGAGCCTTCACCCTAAACACCTACCCCGAGTCTAAGCCTTTCCTATCCCTTTTCCCGCAGCGAGAAAGAAGTGGGCGAGAACACCGGGTCGGGCCGACTTGTTAGCGCAGTAATCCTCGATAGTTCGCTGTAATCCTCGCTTTGTCACCTTTCGTTGTCAAATGGCCAACATGGTAATCCACAACGGTAATAACCAAGCAAGCTTGAGGGCTATCCCAGCTCAACCCAAGCCTCACATCTGCGGTATGATGTATGTGATTGCGAAGACCGGCTTCTGAGTATGAGTATCAAGAATGGATCAATGAGGACGCTCCTTCAAGGAAGAAGAAGAAGAGAAAGTCCACACGCCAGGCTTAAGGAAAGATACGAAGCCGGGACAAGAGCGTAGGAACTTTGGGAGAGCCTTCTGGCAAGTTCGACTACTATGTCGCTATGCCAAGGAACTCCGTCAAGGAACCCGTCACCCCAAGCACGGTCCAAATTTCGATATCCCCATGTACAAATGATCCTCTTGAAGCGAAAAGTGCCGAATTTGTGGCCATCGTGGAAGTTCAATGAGAAGCTAGCGCATCTAGGAAGCGTAACACGTAAAGCCTATTGAATACGTAGCTACCAAGGAAGAATTAAGATCCCCTCTCGAAGAAGACTTCATCAAGATTATCCAAAGCCAACCCTTCAGGCTACACCGACAAGGTCGTGGTGTCCAAGATCGCAAAGAGAAAATGAGTTATCGCTAGGCATTGATAAGATGAGCCGACCCTTCACTCAATGAGTCCAGCTTGCTACGGAAGAGCTAGCCGAAAGATTGCAACAAGTTACTTTAGTTCCCTCACCATCTTTCCACAAGCATCACCACAATGATTTCCGGCAAGCTTTTGATCGCCGAAGTCTCCAACTTTCAAGAACGCCGACAAGATCAAGTTACTCCTGTGGCAACAAAGAAGAAGGAGCGAGATCCCGATCCAACCCTTGTCAAGTCCCCTCGAGTCAATAAGTAGTGTAGGGTCCAGAGTCCCTGCTGCCTATTCAGCCTGAGTCAGAATCTTCGAATTCCAGCCCTCGAGTCATCCGAAGGCCTCTACGCCCGAGGATTATGAAAATGTAATCGATGTCATCTTTCCCCTTATCTTGAATGAAATGACAAATCTTTCTCGATTATCCTCTTATTGCCAACTTAACAAATGATAAATTAACTCAAAACTTAACAATGCTAATAATGAATCATTTGAACAAGATGCAAACACACTAAACGAACAATAAATTAAAGAAATCTTTAAGCAGTGTTTCGTAAAAGAGGAAAACCGGGCCCAAGCCGCCGAGGAGGTTTTGATAAGTGTGAACTTGGGTACTATTGAGGAACCTAAAGAGACACAGATTGGAAGCTTCTTCCGTGGGGTCGAAAGGGACATTGATCGAGCCGCTCGTAGAATACGTCGACGTGTTTGCATGGTCATACAAGGATATGCCGGGGCTAGACAGCTTCGATAGTAGAGCACGTAATCCTCTAGCACCGTATGATGCTAAGCCGCAAAGCGTAAAACCGAGAAAGATCAAGCCGGAATGGTCTCTACAGTCAAAGAAGAAATTGAGAAGCTATCATGGGTAGTGGTTCATCGTAGTTATTGAATACCCGACATGGTTGTCCAACATCGTGACCGTAACCAAGGCCAATGGGAAGGTGCGCCGCGTGTGGATTTCCGAGATCTGAACAAGGCCGCCCCAAAGACCGACTACCTCTCGCCAAACATAGACATCCCGGTGGGACTCCACCGCCAACTACGAAGTCAAACCTTTCACGCTGATGGTTTTGCAAAGTGCTACAACCGCATCAAGATGGCCGAGGAAGACCAAGAAAAGACAGCCTTCACCACACCGCTGGGAACCTACCGTTATAGCGCAATGCCATTCGGCTCAAGAATGCCGGGCTATTTCTTACCAAAGTAAGTGCAAATAACCGCGCTTTTTTCATGACATGATCCACAAGGAGATTGAGGTCTACGTAGATGACATGATAATCCACTCCAAAGGAGAAGGTGGGCAGCACTTTGTTGACCTACGAAAATTCTTTGAGAGGCCGAGACAAAGATTCCATGAGACTAAACCCCGCCAAATGCACCTTCGGAGTGACAAGGGGAAAAGTGCTGGGTATATGGTCACGGAGCGAGGTATAGAAGTTGACCCCCGAAAGATCAAAGCCATCATGGATATGAGGCCACCTCAAACCTGCATGTAAGTCAAGAGCTTCATGGGTAAATTGCGTAAGACATTAGCCGCTTGGCCAATCGGGCCTGACCACTATGCGCGAGCCCATCTTCAAGCTCATGAAGAAGAATGTGGACACGTAATGGACCGAAGAATGCCAGATGCCTTTGACTGCATCAAGGCATACTTAGTACATCCCCCTACTATGCTCCCCCACATAGACGTAAGCCTCTTCGCTCTATCTCACCGTCACGTACACGGCAGCTTGGGGCTATGCTTGCTCAGAGAAGAAAGAATCTGTAGAAAACGCCATTTACTTTGTCACTAAGCTACAAGTGGAGTGAGCTCAATTACTCAAAGATGTGAAAAGACTTGTGCAGATCGGTCCGGGTAGCTCACAAGTTGAAGCATTATATGCAAGCCCACCCCCGTGGAACTTGGTCTCGAAAATAGACTCCCATCAAGTACATCTTTGACAAGCCTTCCCTCTCGATGCGTTTAGCGAAGGGTCCTTCTTCTCGCAGTAATACGACATCAACTATGTGACCGTAAAGGCCATCAAGGGTCAAGCATTGTCGATCACCTCGGCGAATTTCCCCAAAAGAATGAAGACAGAGGGCCCGAACCCCAATTTCCTGCATGAAGGGATCTTTGCAACTGAGCCCGAAAATAGATGGCAATTGTTCTTTGACTGAGCCGCTAACAAAAGAGGAAATGGTGTAGAATGCTATTGTCGATCCGAAAGATGAGCATACCCCCATAGCCCTCAAGTTGAACTTTCCCGCCACGAACAATGTCGCCGAGTATGAAGCCCGCATTGCCGGGCTTTGGAGGCCGCCTTAGAAAGAAATGTCAAGGAGCTCGAAGTTTACTGAGACTCACTGATCATCAACCAAGTCTCCAACAAGTGGAAGACTCGTAGACCCTAATCTGCAACGGTATCATGCCCATATGGAGGAGTTGGATCGGACAGCTTCAGAAGTGACTTTCCACTACTTGCCGAGGGAAAAGAACAGATTCGCAGATGCCCTAGCTACTTCTAGCCTCACCGGTAGAGATCCCCGAGGGAAAAGCCATAAAGCCCCTTCAGAGCTGGGTGGAAGAGAAGCCCCAGCTCTCTCGTTGTGAAGTGGACTCGGGACCCGAGCCTATAAAGGAACCTTGGTACAATCGTATTTACCAATTCCTCAAAGACGGAGAGTCAAATTTTCTGAGACGAAGAAGGTAGACCAAAAGAAGGTATCGTGAGCCAAGAGCTTACAAGCCCCGAAAAGGTTGGCTTCTCATTATGTCATTCTAGGAGGCAACCTATACAAGAAGCGGTATCAAGGACCACTCCTCTTATGTGTCACTCAAGAAAGAGCCAAAAGAAGTTGATGACCGAAGTCCACAATGGTCCCCGCGGTCCTCACATGAATGCCGTGAGCCCCGATGCAAGTGATCCTCGAATGGGTTACTACCGGATCTCCATGGAGACAGACCGCGTTCAAAGACGTCCGAACCTCGCGACAAATGCCAGCGGCTTGCCAACCTCAACCATCTCCCACCTCATGACTGCACCGCATGACGACTCCTTGGCCGTTTGCAACTTGGGGCATTGACGTGATAGTGGAAAATATCCCCATAGAAGCAATGGGCACGAGTTCGTTTTGGTAGCCATCGACTACTTCACCAAGTGGGTAGAGGCCAAGTCCTACAAGGTCCTCACTTCCGTAAAAGTGGCCCAGCTTCATCAAAGAAAACATAATGTGCAGATATGGGGTGCCCAACGAGATCATTTCGAGTAATGGGTCACACTTCGAAGGAGATCGCGATGATCTGCCGAATTCGGGTAGCATTACTCGCCACAAGTCGTCCCCCCGCATGCACCTCGACCAATGGAGCCGTGGAAGCCGCTAATAAGACACTCGAGCGGATCATCCGGAAGCATGGCCATCCGTGGTCGTGATTGGCCCGAAAAGCCGCACCTAGCACTTCGGGGCTGGGCGTAACGTCCGTCGAATGCCTACAGGAGAAACTCCTTTTGCCTCTAACTTACGGATGGAAGCAAGTGTTACCAAAGGAGTTGGAAATCCCGTCATTAAGGGTCCTCCCGGAAAACAAAGGTCAATGAAGTGGAATGGTTGCGCATGCCGGCATAATGAGTTAGCCCTGCTGACGAGAGAAGGCTAAAAGCCATGGAACACACCCGAGCCTACCAGAGGCGAATGGCCGCAGCGTTTGATAAAAAGGTCAAGGCCGTAGACATCAAAGAGGGCGACTTAGTGCCGAAAGTAAAGCCCCTACCGCAGACAACCCCTCGGGAAAATGGGAACCCGTCTCGGATCGGCCCTTATGTGGTGCGTAAGATACCGTCAGAGGAGCAATGAAGCTTGCGTACTTGATGGCAATCCCTTTGTCCACCTGGCAAATAACGGTGATAAACTCCGAAGATACTACGTCTAAAAAAAAAAAAAAAAAAAAAAAAAAAAAAAAAGAAAAAATCTTAGTGCAAAAAGAGTAATGCCCAAACTAGGCCGAAGACCCCAAAAGGGCTGTTTAGGCAAAAGACAGGTTGCACATAAAAAAAGAAAAAATCTTAGTGCAAAAAGAGTAATGCCCACTAGGCCGAAACCTCAAAAAGGACGGTCTAGGCAAAAACAGGCCGCACATGAAAAAATTTTGGTTCACTGTAATGAACTACGTAGACTCCGAGCCCCTTAGCCTTTCTTGTAAAAGGGGAACGTAGGCAGCCATATATGGTTCGGTCTAAACAATAAAAAGGACAATCAAGCTTCCATGAAGTGCGTCCTAAATAATAAAGGGTATTTCGCCATAAAACGGGTCCCAATCAATAAAGACATTTGAATTTTCATGAAATGTGTCTTGATTAATTTTTAAGATAATATGCCTTGTTCATTACAAGTTAAAAACTTCTTGATTGAGTTCAAGCACCGGCTCTACCTCTTAACTCGCTAACCTCGCTAAAAAGATCTAAAATACAATAAAATGCCTAAATAAACTAATGTGTTTGCAAATGGCAATAAGAGGATCTTGAGAAAAGACTTGCCGGGCCGTCATTCGCCGAGTCTTCTTCGCCTTCTTCCTTTTCCTCGACTCGTCAAGTCTTCTTCCTTTTCTTCTCAATAATGTCGGTATCCCTCATCCCGACCTCCGGTATCCTCACCGGAGCCTCTACCAACCCCGTGTCAATGAGTGCTCTCTATCCGAGCACGAGTCCGCACCTCCTCCCTCTCGAGCCTCGGGCCAAAGGAGCGACTCTGACAATCTCTTGTACCGAGCCTCCATATCTCCGACTGTGTCACCCGATTGGTTATGGCAACTCGCTCTTAGCCTCGGGGCCTCCTCGTAGTCCCCACTGAGTCGCAGCCGCCTCCCAATAAAGCTCGACGTCTATCCTCCAAGATAACCTCGAGTCGCTCCCATCTCCCTCTCGTACTACCCAAGTAGACAAAGGGTCAAGCATGGTGCTCTTCCTCGCTCCCGAAGATAGCCCCGGTGGGAAAGCAAGATGTGTCCAAGCCCTCGAGAAGAAAGAGAAGCCGGGCCGGATCTCTCATGTCCAATGACACCACCTCCATGGTCCTGGATGTCCTCCCCAATCACTCAACGGCTCCCGTAGCCCCAAACCGCCCGGGATACCAAGCAGGTATGTAGAAGGACGACCACAGGAATCCTCCGAACCCTCACAAAGATAAGACTCCCGAAATATCCTCCCGGTTCGCAACCTCCAATGTGGTATCCACCAACGGATGTCCGAAGTGGATAGCCTAGCCATCATCAGCTCCCAGCCTACCCTCGTTTCTCGCCGCCTAGGCGCACCTCTCCGAGAAATCACCCAAGGGCACCGAGTCGGCAAAGCCCCGTGCAAAGCCCCGAGCCTCTCCCCGCAGCCACAAAGTCAACATAGCCGACTCCCTGACCTCATGAAACGGTCTCCCCGAGCCATCCTATCAATCCCATGAAATGTCTCTCCCAAAACCACGGGACAATATCCTTCCAGCCCCCGCAGCCTCGACCATGTCCAAGAGGCCACTATGACAGATCCCCACGGACTCAAGAAGGAACAGAATGTAGAATACGCAGAGAATGAAAGCATCCATAGCCACCGCGGTCACAGCCATATCCTGAGACCCAAACCTGCCCGATATCGAAAGGTCAATCCTATCCGGGCTACCATCATCCTCTCGCCTCTCCCAAAGGAATCTCGCAGAAAGATGCAAGCTTTACCGTCACCGGCGCGTCTCCGATCAGTGGAATAGATATAGCCTCGCCTCGACCCCAATCAAGGCTCAAGTCTTCGTGCGTTGGGACAATTTCGTTGTAAGAGAAGCAAGAACATGTCTCCTGACGTCCTGTAACTTTGTCGCGGCTCTCAACAGTCCCAATCGGGCTGAGATCCTCAAATGCCATAAAGACTTGATCTTGAAGGAAAAGAATCAAGCAGCCCCTTGTGATTTTGGAAGTTATGTCTCGCCCAAGATTGAAGACCGGATAGAAAATGGTCTCGCTTCCCCTTTGCAATCTAACGGATTCTCCATCGCAAAGTGTTCAAAGATGTTGCTTTTTCGGTCCAAAATATGCTCTGGGAACAATTGGGACAAGTCTAGAGTGAAAATGAAATGAAATGGCCAAGCCTTTGCTTTTATTCGTAAAACAAATAACTAGTCAGACAGAATCAGAAGCCGCACCCGCTTCATTTTCCTCAAGGCCATGCCGCACGGCTACATTAGCCCTCTCGCAGAAAAAATTCTCGCAAAGAACCAAAGTTGCTGCCCAAGGGAGTTTTCACCCCACTTTTTCAACCAAAACCTCGTAGACAAAAACATATCCAAGCCATTCAAGCATTCATACATCATTATAAATCATTTTGGCCCAGCTTCAAACCCCATTCCAAGCAAAAAGTCGCCCCCAAGGCTCGATAATATGCAAATCTGAAAAGCATAAATTAGAAAAGTAAATAAAATGTAAATACAATGTTTTCGCCCCATCGGCGCCCAAATAAAGCGAAAAATAAACAAGTTGTGCATAAAAATTGTAAATTGTTTGTTCTCGTTCCAAATCTATTCTAGAGACCTCTTAGGCCTCCGATTCTTCTTCCTCCTCATCGCTACTCAGCTCATAGATGCTAGCCTCCCTCATCAAGTCCTCCTGGTCGCTCAAGTCAGACAAATGGACATTATCGTGCCCGTACTCAGCCCACTGCTGCCTGTATCGTCGGGCGTTGGTCCCCGCCCGAGGCATGGCACCGGAAGAGTACTCCGAGGCCGACGAGGTAGACGTCGTGCCCCGACGTGCCGTCTCTCTGCGCCCAGTGTTCCTGGTGTGCATCCGCCGCCGCTCTCGAAGCGCAGCGCTTCCTCGTGAAGAGACCGGGCACATGTCCTCTCCAAACTC
This sequence comes from Adenophora triphylla var. japonica, assembly GCA_022495995.1. Lineage (NCBI taxonomy): Eukaryota > Viridiplantae > Streptophyta > Magnoliopsida > Asterales > Campanulaceae > Adenophora > Adenophora triphylla. The sequence continues at coordinate 15,048 of JAFEMH010005384.1, forward strand.
TTATTCGCCCTCGACCACCATCATAAGTGCGAGCCGGAACCTCGAGAAAAAGAAGAGAAAATCTCGAAAATCTCGTAAAATTGCAAAAGCGTAAAATCTGAAAGCTAAAAAGGGAATAAGACCCTAAGAGTACACTTACAAAGGCTATCAAAGCGACAAGGTGTACTGGCTCCCTAGCATCGGGGACAGTATCCTCATCCTCCTCGCACTCCATGGACCACATAGGACAGATGCGCAGGAGGGATCGGCGGTCAAGAGGCTCATCCTCCCCATATCCCCGAGTGACCGCCACCTTCACTAGCTTCTCGTGGCGTCCCTCAGCGCTGCCCACAAACATAGCGTAAGGGGGCGCCCATGTCAGTACTCCTCTGCAGCCCACGCCCGCCTGGTACCTAGCAATCTCATCCTCCGCCAATCCCTCGGGCCGTAGCATCCGTGCCGGAGGATCCCGAGGAGTAATGGCATCTAGTGGGGAACATGACCATGCCGCTCGAGAAGCGGTCCCCGATAGATGACATCACATTGTCGCCCAGTGAGCCACCTCCTCCGCCTCGTCACCCGATGGCATCTCCCAAAGAAGATCTCCGGATACCTCGCCCCTGTGGGTAGAAGTCCACTCCGTCGTGCCCATCCCCGTTGATGACCGGCCTCACCATTTTGTAATCGAAGGTAATCCGGGTCTTCCCCGTGAATTTATCTCTCGCATCTCCCTCCAAATAACCATAGCAGGGAAGATGGTGACATCACTCTGCTGGTTCCAAGGGAAGAACCCGATCACCTCACACAAACCAGGCCTGCATGTTCAAACATCAAAAGGTCATTCTCTCTCTTATAAAAGTCTCAAGACAGGAAAAGAGAAAAAAAAAAAAGGGAGACTACCTCAAGGGCAAATGAGAAGCAGTCCATGGAAGCAGCCTTTGTTCCGACCGTACATGTCCAACGAGAAGTAGAGCTCCGCCTAATCCGGCCTCTCCCCAAGAGACCGTCCCTATCCCATCAAGATCCTCCGTAGAGTCGAGGAGGCAAGTCATGGCTGCCCTGCACTAGCAAAGATGGTGGACTGATAGCATCAACCATATGAATGCTCTAGCTACCGGGCCAAGCCACATCATTAGCAAAGAAAATTCTGCGCATGCAAGTCTCGAATCGCCACCTCGATGTTCAGCGTCTCCATCCCCCTTGGGAATCAGCCAAACCCGACCAAAGCCCGAAACTCCTCGGCAGTAATATGGTCTCTCCAAGTCACGGGCCTCCTGGTGGTGAAACCCGTAGCGCATTAGCCGCAATCGGCAGAGTCACTGCACCGCCGCCCTCCCTGCTCAGTGAAAGCTATGTGTGCTGTCCCACCGTAACTCGAAAGGGCCCGGGACCAAGCCCTTGCTCTTAGAGGTGATGTGAACACCGCCGATGGCCTCTACAAATGCATCCAGCCGTAGCCCTCACCACCGCTGGGATTCACCCCATTCTTCTCAAAATCCGGCATCCTCTCGCCAAAGCTTCACCGCTATCTCCGATGGTCCTCTAGACTTGTTCTCCTGTAGACAAACACATCAAAAACAAAAACAGTGTCAGTCCTTCATCATTTTCAAAAGCATGCATATATTCAAAAGTGCACATGTTTTCAAAAGAAAAGCATTCACAAAAGTTTTTCTAGCATTATTTGCATCAAAAAACGTGTCTTTCATCACTTGAAACGCATAATTGCTTTCCTAAAGCACAAAATCACAATTCTTTGCACATAAGCATTATTCTTTCAAAAATGGCATGCATGAATCATTTTCATCTTCCAAAATCATGTTTTCTCATTGAAAATCAGAATTTTGACCTAGTTCTAGCACAAGGCAAGAACTCCGTCTCATATTTTGAAAAATTCTCATTCTTACTTCATTTTGCGAGAAAAAAGTGAGTCATTCTCATATTTTTCATCAAATAAAATTGCACATGCATATTCTTAGCCTCATCGGTTGTTCAATGTCTCAAAATCATTCAAAAATCCTAGGAAAATCCTAAAATTCGGGTCAAGCCCTAAATCATTCAAAATTCAATCAAAATCATCGGATTTGAGCAAAATGAGAATGCTTACCCCAACCGATCGCGGGTTCGTTGATTTATGCTCCCTTCTCCCCGGGTAAAGCTCCGATGGAGGCGTAAGGAAGTCAGACTTCCTCTCCGTCCGAACGAGCTCCTTTCTCCTCTTTCTCGTGGCCGCCGAGATGTTTCTTCTTGCTTGCCTCGGTATGGGATTGCCCTCCGGATCCATCTCAAATCAAAGGGAAGCAAGAGGGTTGAAGAAATTTCGAAATTCTCTCTCTCTCTTCTCTCTCTCGCACAGTGGGCGGCAACAAATGCCCAATGCCCGTTCAAACCTCGTTTTTAAATAATCCTGGAAAAACAGTCTCTAGCCGTACGGCTTTTTTTTCTCCATCTCATGCCGGGCGGCTTCATTCGCCCGAGCGTAAAATTACAATCCTGCCCCTGGACCTTCCACTTGGGCATGCAATTTCCGTTATCTTTTAACCAAGATAACATCTTTTCAGAAAATATCCCTTATCTATGAAGCAATCAAGCTTTATTCCCAGTCGCCTCTGTTAATTCCGTTATAACGGGATAACACTAGGTGACAACCTCCGAATTGTCAGAACTCTAAACTTGTGCTACCTCTATCCGCGAATAGTGACGTATGCCCAAGTCATTCCAACTTATGCTACCTCTATCCGTGAATAGTGACGTATGCCCAAGTCATTCCAACTTGTGCTACCTCTATCCGTGAATAGTGACGTATGCCCAAGTCATTTCAACTTGTGCTACCTCTATCCGCGAATAGTGACGTATGCCCAAGTCATTCCAACTTTTGCTACCTCTATCCGTGAATAGTGACGTATGCCCAAGTCATTTCAACTTGTGCTACCTCTATCCGCGAATAGTGAAGTATGCCCAAGTCATTCCAACTTGTGCTACCACTATCCGCGAATAGTGACGTATGCCCAAGTCATTTCAACTTGTGCTACCTCTATCCGCGAATAGTGACGTATGCCCAAGTCATTCCAACTTGTGCTACCTCTATCCGTGAATAGTGACGTATGCCCAAGTCATTTCAACTTGTGCTACCTCTATCCGCGAATAGTGAAGTATGCCCAAGTCATTCCAACTTGTGCTACCACTATCCGCGAATAGTGACGTATGCCCAAGTCATTCCAACTTGTGCTACCACTATCCGCGAATAGTGACGTATGCCCAAGTCATTCCAACTTGTGCTACCTCTATCCGCGAATAGTGACGTACGCTCAAGTTTCCCAACTTAAGTTACCTCTATCTCCGTCATAAAGAGATAGCGCCATAAGCTCTAGCTTCTTCAGGTGACAGCCTCCGAATTGTCAAAATCTCAAGGATCCTAGACATCGTTCCTAACTATCTAGTGATGCTTGAACTACGATCAAGGCTTGATTCCTCCGGGATACGTAGGTAGCCTTTTATAAAAGGTCCAGCCATTCGACCACTTTGGTCACCCTGTTTCTTTGTCACTCCTCAGTGATAAAGCGCCCCCTCATAGAAGTTCAGATATCCGACCACCTGGGTCACTCCTAGCATATCCCCAGTAGGATCAATTGCTTGACCTCCTAGGTCATTTTCTCTTCTTTTTCCCAGCAAGAGACCAGTTTCTCTTCTTCCTTCCCCAGCGGATCCTAATTCCGAACTACGGCCTGGCTTGATTCCTCCGGGATACGTAGGTAGCCTTCCAAAAGGTTCAGCCACTCGACCGCCTTGGTCTCCCAATCCGTCTCGGCATTCGCCAGATCGGATCCTTTTCTATCGACAACCCCACTCGCCTTGCAAGTGACGTTGCCGAGGGGCTTCTGTAAGTACCCAAATCTGGCTCATGCCTTCCTAAGCTAACTTTCCCGACATTTCGGTAAGTTTCCGGTAATTCCCCGGACCTTCCTAGTGTTCCTGAAATGTCCTAAAGCAGTCCCAAATTAAAATTAAGGTCGTATGGAGCCTTCCTAATTAAGAAAATACGTTTTTCTTAATTAGGGAGAAGGTTCTAGAATAATGCCACCTTGCATGGTTCTAGAATGCTGAGTCATAATGGATAAGACCGCACGGCCTCATTTGCAAAGGGCCTGCAGCCGCACGGCTTCATTAGCCTTATCCAAGATCGCCTATAAATAGAGCCCTCCTCTACCCATTTTAATCATCAACAAGAAGCATAATACTCTCATAATACGAAGAAGATCCCCCAAGGAGCTGCTGGAAGTCCAAGAAGGTGAAGAAGAAGGCCAAGAAGCCATCTCCCTCCCCCTTGAAGACCCAAGAAGAACCTCTCCTCCTAGTTCCGTCCGAAACAACAACAACAACAAAAACAATCAAACACACACACACTCCACAGCAATCAAGACGTGAAGAAAACCCTTGAAGGCTCAAGAAGGCGAAGAAGAAGCTCAAGAAGCCATCTCCCTCCTCCTTGAAGACCCAAGAAGAACCTTTCCTCCTAGCTCCGTCCGAAGAAGCGAAGGAAACGATTGGTAATCTCGCACGCCCTAACCTTGCATTTTAATTGATATACTTGCTCATTGCATTCATATATCTTGCTTGGGACTTGGCATTTATTCATAAAGATCATTTCTTTATCACCCCCTTCCCCTTTGCATGCATTAAGACCTCATTTGTCATAAAAATGTAGTCTTTTTCATAAAGGTGCATCCTTTGCACCTAAAACCCCCTATTTTCAAATAAAAAAAATCATCTTTATGCATCATTTGCATATAAAGATCAAATCTTTTTCAATAAAAATGCATCCTTTGCATCAAAACCCTCTTTTCTAATGCATCATTTGCATAAAAATCCTATCTTTATGCATCATTTGCATAAAGATCATTTCTTTCAATCAAAAAGCATCATTTGCTAAAACCAAAATGTCATCTTTTCATTAAAGAGTCATTTTTCATGCATTCCCCCTTTTCCCCAACCTTGGAACGGACCGGTGTAAAAGTTCTCATCTTTGCATCGTTCCTTCCATTAAAGGTTCATGATTTCTTTAGGAAAAGGATAACCTTGAACCCTATATCTCCGATTATCGCTTAAGAATGAGTATGAAGCCTCTATACGAGCTCGACCGTCTTAAAGCGTAGGATTGATGGGCTAAGGACATTCCTTCCTAAAGAACCTCATCTTTGACCAAAAGAGAGTCATTCTCTCGATCACGCAAGTCCCGAGGGTCCCGAGATTTAAAATGCGATGATCATAAGTCATAAGATGAGGACGGGATCATAATCCCAAATACATAAATTCCAAGGAATCCCGAGCGACAACCAACAAATGGTTTGTACGTCCGGAAGACAACTTGGGACATTCCCCCCCTTACTTTCAAACACATGCACACAAAGAAAGCACGCAAGCAAACACGATTAATGAAATCTCGGGAGACTTGCTCCGGCAAGGCACTTTGGGTGAACGCCAAACGTTCTTCCCAAGGGGTAACTTAACCTCCGAACCCATAAAACCTTTTTTTCAAAGTTTTGAGGTAATCAAAATGGCGTGGCGACTCCGTTTTTCAAATAAATCGGATGTCTTCAAACTCGCGTGAATTCCAATAAACAAAAATTTTGGGCACACATTCACAGATGGTTGCTTGACGCGATGGTTGCTTGACGCAATGGTTGCTTGACGCGATGGTAGGCGAAATCCAAACACTCAACATGTTTGATCTAAAAGTAAGCACTTGACGTGCTTTAATTCCTGCAAGAGGGTTAGTGAAAGCATTTGCATAACAACATATATTCACTTAAGCATTTGTTTGTTCAAGACGATCAATGTGCACTCGACTCCAAGAATCAGCGGGGAGAATGAGTTCTATTATATGAGATTGAAAATTGTTTGTGTGATTTAGATTTTGGTTCAGAAGACCAACTCGTGAGGTCCATCTAAAGATCGAATGAGACAATCGTCTAATAGAATTCCGTTGAGATAACCCAAGTTCAACACTAAGGTTCAGGATACTTTAAGAATTCTTCGTTGTCGCAGGACTTTTTCATCGTCAAGCCCCTAAGTTTCTCGTGTGATGATCATTGACTGAACAAGGTTTAAACCACTCCAATGGCTTTTGCTATGTAGAACTTATGCTGCCTACTCCAAAGCACGTATTTTCCAAGGCTTCTCTTGACACTAAGCCCCAAGACTTTTTGTATGCCGTAGATGATTTCGTGAACAGGCTTGTGAGACTGTGTAAATTGAACAATGTTGAAGGATTCCCTCCCTTTTCCTTTGAATTTTTTTTTTCTTTTGTGACGCACCCTGGTTTTTGCCTAGACCGCCCTTTCGGGTTTTCAATCTAGCGGGCATCTCTTTTGCGTCTTTTATTTTTGCTCTTACTTTTGCCTAGACCGCTCTTTACGAGTTTTCAACCTAGCGAGCCATTTTTTTTTCCAAAAAGTATGTTTACTCGAAGGGGACTCAGTTGGAAGAATCTCATTGAGGAGAAAGATGAGATCTTAAGTTTAGTTGAGGAGAGACGGACTCTATTTTTGGAAGGTGATCCAAGCATTGACTTCTTTTGGGAGAGTATATTCTCTAATGATGAGAGTGAGAAGTGAAAGAGGAAAGCCCCTACTGCAGATTTGATTATTTTGAAAAGTTTAAGTAGAGATTGACTGGGGGAGGAAAGGTTAGGAAGCCCCAGTTTTGATGCTTGGATTTCAAGAGTGTGTATGAGAATGGCTAAGAGGAAGCCCCTAGACTCAACAAAGAACGCTACATGGCTCAAAGGTCTAGAAAAGTTGTTCTACTTTTAATGGACCTTGCATCATCTAGAAATTTCTTAACGAGTTTGAAAAGAAAGTCAATCATTAGCACGACTTAAGGCTAAACATTTTTCTTTATGGATTGATGTTGAAAGTCTTCTTCATTTGCGTTGCCATTCGGGATTCATGGTAAGAGGATGTTTGAGGAATCCTCTTTTTTTCGTTGGTAATACTTGACTATTTTTTCTCTGTGGGAGAGTCCTTCTTGCCTTTGTTGAAATTTCATCCTTGTTGTGGGGCGATGAAGGCTTGAGAGTTTTTCTTTTTTTCTTTTATTTTTTTTTCATTTTTTTTCTTTTTCTTTTTTTTTTTGATGCTCTATTTTAATTTTGACGCAAGTTTAAGCCTCTTAATTTTAAGTCCCCAGCAGAGTCGCCACTGTAGCGTCGTGAGAAAGAATTTTATCTTTTTTGTTGAGTCGCCACCTATATTATTCGATTGGAGAAAATAGGAAAACCATTTTGAAAGAGATTTGGGTTCGGGGCTTAGGTTATGAAATGGGTAGGTCAAGGAGCATCCATTTCACCCAATCCGGAGATCGGTCTTGCTAAAGAAAAGAGAGGTTTTCAAAAGAAGAGAAAACGATTTTAAATATTACAAATAAAGATCCATTTAACGGGGTTAAACGGAATGTAGGATCGATTGCTTCGAGACTGTCTCCATGATTTGGAGAGGCTCTAGGCCGATCCTAGATTCTATAGACTTATACCACTCTAACAATCAATTAGAAAGGGATTTAAGGGTTACCTTGCGTGAGGTGATTTGGGCAGAGTTTCGACTCAAGTTTAGAATCGAGTCTCGATACGGACAGAGCTTCGCCTCGATCCTTGATTTGGAGCTTGATGTTTGTTTATCAACAAGGTTGACAAAACAAACTATGAGGTGAGTTTTTAGGGTGATTTTGTAGGATTCTTTCAGGGAAAAAAACCAACAAAATGTGTGTGTTGTGAAAATTTGCCGTCGATCCGGGGGGTCCTCGAACCTTGGAAGTCACCAAGTATTTATAGGTGATGGATAGGAAGAAGTGGAGAGGTAAAACCCTATCAGATGGTTCTAGACCCCAAATCCTATTGGTTGGCCGGAGGGATAAAGTTTTATCCCGGAAAGAGGTTGAAATCGACGAGGAAACTGTCGTCTGCAATCTGCAGAGGGGGGATATCTCGCGCGAGACACGCCATCTCGCGGCGAGATATTGTTCATGTGGACAGTTTTATCCTTTCCTCGTTATCTCGTATGCAGTTTAGTCCCAAACTAACGGTGGTTAGTCAAAACTTAACGAAACATGACGAAATGGTGGATTTCTACTTCTTGACTCAAAGCGAGACTTAGAGTGGTATAAGTATGATCCGATGTGTTCAGAATGGGGTGTCTACAGTATCGATTTCACAAATTTGAATACCGCCTGGCCTAAAGATTGCTACCTGCTTCCGAAGATTGACAAGTTGGTTGATTCGATTGCCGGCCATCGAGTTTTCAGTTTCATTGATGCGTACTCTGGCTACCATCAAATTAAAATAGCCGAGGAGGATAAGGCGAAGACATCTTTTCGAACGCCCAAGGGTAATTTTTGTTATAAAATGATGCCGTTTGGGCTGCAGAATGCAGGGGCGACATATCAGCGAATGGTGAATGAGGTCTTCAAGTCGCAGATTGGGCGGAATCTGGAAGCATACATTGATGATATGGTGATAAATACTATAGAGTATGATCATGTTTTGGATCTCGCTGAGACGTTTGAGAACTTGAGGAGGAACTCGATGAAGTTGAACCCTAGCAAGTGCACGTTTGGGGTTACGGCGGGAAATTTTTTGGTAAACAGGCGCGGGATAGAGGCCAATCCCGAAAAAAATCAAGCTCTATTGGATATGCCGCCTCCCAATTCGATCCGCGAGATTCAGAGGCTGAATGGGAGGATCATTGCTTTAGGGAGATTTATTTCTAAACTGGCGGAAAAGTGTTTGCCGTTTTTCAAGGTTTTGAAAGGTGTGAAGAGTTTTGTTTGGGATGATGATTGTGATGCCGCTTTCGAGCAAATGAAGACTTATCTGGGGAAGCCGCCTCTGTTGTGTAGTCCCGTAGAGGGAAAGGAGCTGTTTGTATATTTGGCAGTTTCAGACTTTGCAGTGGCCGCGATTTTGGTGAGACAAGAGGGGGTGGTCAAAGGCCGATTTACTATGTGTCAAAGGCATTGAGCGAGATTGAAGCAAGGTACTTTAATGCCGAGAATCTGGCATACGCTTTGGTGATTGCAGCGCGAAAACTAAGAGCCTACTTTGTCGCGCATACCATTGTCGTATTGAGTGACGCCCCCTTAAGAAAATTTTTGCAACGGCCAGAAGAAGGTTGTTGAAATGGTCTATTGAATTGACTGGATTTGATTTGAGATATGAATCCCGCCGGGCGATTAAGGCTCAGGCATTGGCTGATTTCATTGTGGAAACATCTTTTACAAGATCTCAGGCTGAGCTGGGGGAAGGTGCAGTTAAGAAAAGGGCAGAGAAGAAAGTTGGGCCAAGTTTGGTTGAAGAAAAGGAAAGGCCGCCTGATTGTTGAATTTTGCATGTGGATGGCTCTTCTTCCAAAGATAAGGGTGGGGCGGGAATCACTGTGATCTCACCTGATGAGGAGGTTAAGTATGAGAAGGCGCTCCGGTTCAAGTTTAATGTTTCAAATAACCAGGCTAAGTATGAGGCATTGATTGCCGGGGTTGAATTGGTGAGAGACATTGGGCTGACCAAGATCGTAATCCATTCTGATTCCCAGTTGATTGTCAATCAAGTAAAGGGAGAATATGGAGCTTTGAACTCGAATTTGGTGAAATATTGTAACTTGGCGAGAAGTATTTTGAAGGGCTTCGAGTTTTGGGAGTTGGTGTAGATAGATCGAGCTGAGAACTCGCGAGCAGATCTCTTGAGTAGGTCGGCGGGATTAGAAGGGCAAAGCTCGATCAATAAGCCTTTGATTGAATATGTTGAGATGTCGGCAATCAATAGGCCGTTTGTTTTGGAGATTTTCGAGGCCGAGAAGAGTTGGGTGGTGGAGATGAAAGATTTTTTTGGAAAAGGAAGAGTTGCCGCCGGATGAAGAGAAAGCGAAATTGATAAAAGTAACCTCCCCGCGATTTACAGTCCAAGATGGCGTGCTGTACAGAAAATCTTTCTCGAAGTCGTTAATGAGGTGTGTTGAGCTAGGCATGGTGCAGAGGGTGTTGTTCGAAATTCACGAAGGTGTATGTGGCGGCCATCCTGGAGCGAGAACCCTTGCAGATAAAGTTTTATTTCACGGGTATTATTGGCCGAGTTTGAGAAAAGATGCCGAGATGTATGTCAAGAAGTGCAATAAATGTCAGAGGTTCGATAATATTCCCCGGCAGCCGGCTATAGAGCAGACCCCTATAGTGCCGACTTGGCCTTTCGACATGTGGGGGATTGACTTGATAGGACCTTTTCCGAAAGCCAAAGGTGGTTGTCAGCACGTGGTTGTCGCCGCAGATTACTTTACGAAATGGATAGAGGCGAAAGCTTTGGCGACAATCAGTGAGGACCAGGTAATCAAGTTTGTACAAGAGAATATTTGGTGTGGATATGGGGTTCCTAGAGCAATCATTTCAGATCATGTTACCCAATTCGGAAAGAAATTTTCAGAGGAATGCGCGAGGGTGAATGTCAAACATTGGATGTTGGCAGTTTACAGGCCGCAGTGTAATGGGCAGGCTGAAGCGGCAAACAAACAAGTCATTGTTGCCTTGCGCAAGAATTTGGAAGGAAAAGGTGGAGCTTGGCTGGAGGAGTTGCCAACAGCTTTGTGGTATGTGAGAACAACGGTCAAGGGCTCAACTGGAGAAACCGCATTTGCCCTTACTTATGGATTGGAGGCAATGGCGCCTGCCAAGATGGCATTGTCGACTTACAGAGTGGCCTACTATGATGAAGCGAGAAACGGGCAAAGGCGGTGCAATGACCTGGATTTGATTGACGAAAAGAGGATGTATGTGAGAATGAAGATGATTAATTACAAGCAAAGGATGAAAGCCCAGCACGACAAGCGGATTAACAAAAGATCTTTTAATGTCGGAGATTGGGTTCTGAGGAGTGTGGAGGCAACTGGAGCTAAGTCGGGATACACCAAGCTGAATGAGAAGTGGGAAGGCCCGTTCTAGGGATCGAAGGTTGTGCGAGAAGGAACTTACAGGTTGAGAAAGCAAGACGGGGAAGAATTGAAGAATGCATGGAGTATTGATCACCTCAAGCAGTTCTACCAGTGAAGCCGCCGCGGGTTCGGCAGTATTTTGATTGTTTTCCCTAGACAGCAAAAGTTATATAACTTTTTCTTGAAATGTACTCCCTCCGTCCCACTTCACTTGGCACTAATTTCCATTTTGGGTCGTCCCACTTCACTTGGCACTGCCCAAAATGGAAAAGAATATTCACTATTCCCTCCACTCATTCTCTCTCCTACTTCACTTTTACACTCACAACATTCTCTCTCCTAACTATTCCTCCCACTCATTCTCTCTCCTATTTAATTCTTCATACTCACAACATTTAACTTTTTCTCTTTCTTACATCACTTTTTCTTAATTCCTACACCCAAAAAGTTGGTGCCAAGTGAACCGGGACGGAGGGAGTATTTGTTTTGATTATCGTTTACGGAGAAAGTTATGTAAAATTTGGTAGTCTGGTGACATGAAATTTGTATATATGATAGAAAAGGAGGCGGGATGTTCTGTCAACACGTTTGTAGTGTGATTGTATACTTGTAAAATTCTGACAACATTATCTTTTGTTTCATGGATTGACGGACGAATGGGCGAGGACCGATAATGAAGCTTGAAGATGGTGGCCAAGAGGGTTGCCGCTAAAGCTTGAAGATGGTGGCCATGTGAAATTACCCAGATTTAGCGCGGTGGCGAAAGGCGGTTGTCTTTCGCGGAGGGTTGGTGTCTGAGACCTCGCTTTTCGGGAAGGAAGAGGAGTCGCCACGCGGTTTTTGTATTTTGAGCCCAAACGTTGAGAAACGGCTATTGTTTGAAAAAAGGTGTCATTTTTATTGGTAGAAAAAACTTAGGAAAAGACTTTGAAAATGGGGGTCATTTTTATTGGTAGCAATAACGAGTAAAAAACTATTTGGTACCAGAGATTGTTAGGTTCAGAGGTCACGTTACGTTTCGGGAAGAGTATTACGAGATCACCCGAAACGCCTCGTATGACGAGTCTTTCTACCTTCTCGAAAACGTGTGCATGTGTGTGTGTGTATTTGCATTTTGAAATGGGGGCTTGAATGACAAGCTTAATCTTGGTTTGAATGTCAAACGTTGATAGGTGATCTTGTTTGAAAAGATGAGTGTTTGAATGACAAACGTCGGTTTTGAAGTTTTAGGAAAAGTGACACCGATGCTGATTTTAATTGTTTATCTTAAGTGTCAAATGTTGACTTTTAAGAAAAGAGCGTTTGAATGTCAAACGTCGGATTTTGAGTTTGAAGATGAGCGTTTGGATGCCAAACATCATTTCGCGCGTTTTGAAAGAGAGTTCGAAGGTCGAACTCCGGTTTTGAACCGGGCGTGTCATTGTTAACGATTTTACGGGAAAAACGTATTAAATGATTTTGAATGTCAAAAGCGGCTTTTAAGTTTAAAGATGAGCGTTTGGATGCCAAACGTCATTTCGCGCGTTTTGAAAGAGAGTTCAAAGGTCGAACTCCGGTTTTGAACCGGGCATTACATTGTTAACGATTTTTACGGGAAAAAATGTATTAAATGATATGCAATCAACGAGTCGGGTTGCGACTCGGACTTTGAAAAGTAAATACTATCACGATCCAAACGGGTCGGACTTTGTAAATGACATTATTTAAAGTGCGGTATCAACGGAATCAAACGATCCGGAATTGTAAATGACGATCGACGAGCCAAATGACTCGGAATTGTAAATGACGATCGACGAGCCAATCGACTCAGAATGGTAAATTTGCGTAAAAGTAAATGACGTTCGACGGATCAAACGGTCTGAAATTGTAAATGACAGAAATTTAAATGACGATCGATGGATCGATCGATCCGGAATTGCAAATGACAGAAATTTAAACGGAACGGGGCCGGAACGCCGTTTTAACCCGAGATTACTTCTCTTACGAGAAGAGAAGAGGATCTAGGGGCTAAAACGTATCGGACCCCGTTAGACGGAGGCGTCTACATTTCAACGATGTTCGTCCGAAACGGTTGTAGCGACTGGCACGTAAACCGAGACGGAACAAGAGATTAGAGAGAGGGAGTTATACCTATGGCTAGGGTCGACTCCTTTGGCTCGAGGGTGTATACGGGATACGGAAAGTGGTTTGGGATGGTGGTTTAAGGTGGTGAGAGGCGTATTTGATCGAAATACAAGGTTTTCACGCAAAACGAGGTAAAACCGGGACTCGGGGGAGTGGAACCAGTTTAGGCCGTGAGTTTCTTGGTGAAGGGGGTGAAATTTTGTTCTTTTCAAATGGCTTTGACAGCCCTTCTATTTATAGGTGAAATTTCAGCATGAGTCCGGCCGGACTTAGCCTGAAATCCAGGGGGTTTTGTGAAACTTTGGAAATTGGAGGGACTGGCTGGTAATTCTGGTACGCCTACAAATGAGTCCGGCCGAACGTGGACTGCATATACCAGGGGTATTTAAGTCTTTTCTCCTTGATTTTTTGATTGAAAGGTGACTAGAGGGAGGTGGCATGCGTGCCAAGTGTCCCATGACTCACCAGGCCTTGTGGGAGTTCGTGCCCGGGTCCCGGTTTTGTCCGTTTTTAAAATAATAGTCCGGAAAATGTCCGAAACGCTCCCGGAAAGTGCTGGAAAGTGCGTTTTTCAGGGAAAGCCGTACTTTTACGTGCGATGACGTGTGTTAAGTACGCTTGAACATCGGGATGCACGGGACAGTCCCGGGACGTCTTGTTGTCTTGGCAACGGGGGGCTTAACGGGTTCCGGTTAACCTGGAGCGGGCCAGTTAACGGATTTCGGTTAACTTCTGACGGATTTTGACGATCCGGATTTGGGTACTTACACCATGAGGGTTGCCGCTAAAGCTTGAAGATGGTGGCCAAGAGGATTGCCGCTAAAGCTTGAAGATGGTGGCCATGGGGGTTGCTGCTAAAGCTTGAAGATGGTGGCCACGAGGGTTGCCGCTAAAGCTTGAAGATGGTGGCCATGAGGGGTGCCGCTAAAAGCATGAAGAGGGAGGCAAGGAAAGGCCGCCGCCAAGGTCGAAAAAGAAGGGCTTACATCCCGAACTGTTTTCATAAGTTTGAAAAAGTGAAATTTTGGCGAGATGCCACTGTTTTGAAAAATGAAATTTCGGCGAGATGCCACAGTTTGCAAAATCTCTGAAAAGTTTTTGGAAAACAAAATTTTGGCGAGATGCCACTATTTTGAAAAGTTTGAAAAAGTAAAATTTTGGCGAGATGCCACTGTTTTGAAAAAGTTTTGAAAAATGAAATTTTGGCGAGATGCCACAGTTTGCAAAATCTCCGAAAAGTTTTTGGAAAACAAAATTTTGGCGAGATGCCACTGTTTTGAAAAGTTTTAAAAAATGAAATTTTGGCGAGATGCCACAGTTTGAAAAGTTTTCGAAAAGTTTTGAAAAAAGAAAGGGCTTACATCCCGAACTGTCCGAAGGGCTTACATCCTGAACTGTCCGAAGGGCTCACATCCCGAACTTCTTGTGCGACAAAGTTGATAAGATGCTAGCCCGGATAATTCTCGGCGAGAACGAAGCTGGGTAATCTTGGAGAGAAAAGTCCTGGCAGAGGCCAGGCACAGTAAGTCCTGATGCTGATCAGGTGAAAAAGACCTGGCTCGATGGCACCAGGCACGTAAGCGATTGGGCAGTAAGGCAAGAGGTAAGCGGATTTCGTTTCTCGCGATGTATATGTAAAGCGGTTGCCGCCAGCTAGAAATTGGTCTATCACATTTTTAATTAAGGAATGATTTCGGCCGTAAGATTTGGCCGCGCAATGTTTGTCGCATACGACCCTAACAATGAAGTAGTATGTATATAGATAAGTTATGGGAAAGGAGTCTTCGATAAACTATTGAAACAAAAATGGCGACATATTAGAGGTAGAATTTAAAACAAATTACAGTAAGCAGAGTAACGACATTCGAGAAAAATAAAGCACAGAACTGAAGTCGCACCGCGACATTCAGGTAACCAAGTCAGGCTTTATAGAAGCATTTTTTAAAGAAAGTTAAAGTCAAAGCGAAGTCGCTAAACGCGACATCTAAATTGTAGTAGAGCAAATGTTAAAGAAATCATGCATAAGAGGCGGAAAATAAAGTTAAGAATAGGTCGCAAACCGCGACATCTGAAGGAAAGTAATATGCATAAATCGCATACTGCGATTTCCCAAAAAGTAAGTTTAATGTTAAGTCGCAACCCGTGACATCCAAAAAGCGAAAAGCATAAGTTAAAAGGTAGAAATGTAAAGTTGTTTAGTACAGACCCAGATTCAAATGCAAATAAAACATTGTTTTAGAAAGCAAAGTAAAGGGTTCAAGAAGCGGGATCGTCAAGGTTGTCGCTAGGGGTGGCCTGAGCATTGAGTGCGGCTTGAGCGGCTAGCGCGGCTTCAGCGTCATCCTTAGCCTTTTTGTGCGCTTTGGCCTTCTCGCTAATAAGCTCGGCCCAGAGAGTGTGTGAGCACCCCAACCCGGGACCTAACACGTGTCCCGAGCTAGAGGAGCTCAAACTAAGAAAATCCATCTAAATTTTTAAAACATTTATTGGCCTTTAAAGGAATACCACTTTTCCAAACTTCCAAATTTAAAATCAAATTGTAAAATCTCTACTTAGAGGAAATCCAACCACAACTTTAATAAACCGATATCTAATCAATTACATTGGAAACCTTAATTAACATCTGTTTAACAAAAGGGTTTTCCAAACAAAATATAAAAGAGAAATACTTAACAAATACTCCTAACAGTCCACTCCTATACTTAACTTGTCAAGCCTCAAAATGCAAAAGTCCACAATGATACCCCGGCCTCACTGGTTCGGGTCACCTGTCTCGGAATCTAAAACAGTAAAGGGAGAGGGGTGAGAATAAATCTCAATGAGCTATTATGCATGCAGCAATATGCCATATAAGATGCAACACATCAAAAGACATATCCATATAACCCAAGAGGCTCCTCGCCAACCGTCCCATACCGGTTGGAAACAACGACCAGCTCAGCATGAATATATCACAACACATAGGTACGATAAAGTAACACTTAGAAGGATACTGAGCCAAGGTTTTATCTCCAAAAGGATATACACATCCGAGCAAAGCAGAATGCTGATGAAGCGATTCCGAACCATGAACAATAACAAGCACTGGGGACTCGGACACACAGTCGTATCCCCGGTGAAAACTAGACCATCTACCTCAAAAGGAGATGCTAGCCCACAAATCCCACGCAAGGGGGACAAACTCGGCAATGTATGAATTGTAATGAACTCGGCTCGGTGCCATTATAAATCCATAACATTGCCCAACAAACAAATAAATCAATACCGGCGGATTTACATAACTAAGCACAGTAATAACATACTTGCTTAACCAAACATTGTATGATCCAAAGTAGGGATACATACCACGATAGAATATCATAAAGATAGCAATATAAATCCACAAAGGGGATAACAATAGCCACATGGTAGTATATACTCATGCCCAATCAATATCAAAGTGCCACAGTTTATGAGCACACTAAACAACATCAACAACAATATATATAGGTAACACTAAGTAAGGGCACGAGGTATCATTAACCTACCCTACAATTTCCATATACAAGGGTACAAGGCCCCTATGAAGGTTCAAGTTCAATTACCAAGTAGCTTAATGGTGAAACCTATAGATTCTACACTAGTGCAAACTACTCACCAAAGATATGGGGTAAGTAAGGCCACTATGTATCATAACCATTCCTTCATATTTCTTATATAACATCGAATAACCTAAATGAAAGTTCAAGATCTATTTCCCAAGTTGGAACTATTTTGGTGAAGTCACAAATCAAGCCTCTCAACCATTTTTGGAACAATGTTTAAACTACTTTCACAATTCCATTTTGATCACTTAAGATGTCCTTATGTAGCCAAAGTATTCTACTTTAATCTAGGTTAAAGAGATTTCATTTTGGTTCCAGTTTGGTTAGGTTTGAATAGCTATAAAGTTGAGGTGAGAAAATCTGACCAGGGGACGACTCGTCCCCCAGGGCACGACTCGTCCCCAAATTACCCCCCACTGAACCTGGCGTCCACCCTTAGGTCACGACTTCCCTTCGTCCAAGGGACGACTCGTCCCTCGGCCCAGAATTTGCACAAACAGCAGTAACAACAACAATGGCTCTAAAATCCCAAGATTCCAACCAAAGGCATCCTAAGTTATGAACCTAAAAGGGCATTTCCTACTTCATAGCTCTCATACTACATCCCTTTAAACTCCCAAAATGATATAAACCTAAACCATTTATTATTTGATTCCAACCCATTTAACTTTCACATTTCAAATTAACTCCTTTAAATCTAATCATTCCATTTTCTTACACTTTTAACACTTTCATAAATGACAACATTCTTCTAAAACATTAACCACTTCCTCAACCCAAGTAGATCTCACAAAGTATCAAATAATCATTTTACACTATAACAACCTTAAACAATCCATGAACATTTAAAGGAAAGGAAGGGTCATAATAACTCACTTGGATTTGCAAAGGAATGTGGATCTTTCTAGCTAGATGAGTTCCCCAAGATGAACCCACTTCAAGGATGCTCTAAGACTTGATTTTTGGTGAAGAAATGTTCTTGACTTCAAAGCTTCATGCTTGGGCTTCCATGGGAGCTCTCTAGGATTTTCTCTTAGAGGAAGAAGTAAAATGAAGGAGGAGGAAGAAGTGTGAGGAGGGTAAGGAGAGGGGGAGGGGCCGGCTAGGGGAGGCAAGGGGGAGAGGAGAGGGGTGACACTTGGCATGGCATGGGGAAGTAAGGGATTTTGGCCCCCCACCAAGAATAACCAAGGCTTTCCCTTACCCAATTAAATTAAAACTTATCCCATTAATTCATCCTACTCATTTATCCTCCCCACATTATTTATCATTTTTCCATTTTTATTATTTTCCTTAGTTTCTTTATTAAATGTCCAATAAATTCTTATAAGATTCTAAATTTACTTTTCACCCAATTTATCTTAATTTAAGAATTTAATGACATAATTGAACACATAAAATAAATATAATTATTAAAAGCATTTAATATAATATTAAAAATTGATGCCTAGGGTTGGGGTCGTTACACTCACTCCCCCTTAAAGAAAATTCGTCCCGAATTTGATTGTCACTTACCCTAAGGTTCAAACTAGCAAAGGTTACCTTTCACACATTCTAACTTAACACTTTTCCACTAGATTTCTCAATGGTATAATTCCACTATACACTTTCTTAACCCGAATACTCTAGGACTTCACTCCCCAATTAGTCTCTTCAACACTATGATTTTTCCAAGATTTTCCAATTTCATAAGTAATGTGATACTACAACTTAATATCCCGAGAATACTATACCATCATCACTAACCCGAAATTTCACGACCTCAAAGAAAGTATATTCAAATAAAAGTATTACATCTCATGTCTCCCAATACATTACGATATCACATTTAAACTTCAAATACTCGATAAGCTGCCCCAAATCGGTCTATAAGTCTACTCACCAACATTTCCTAAAACTTCAAATGGATTAACAAACTTTGGCGCTAAATTACCTTAGACCTTGCTTCCCCAATTTCATCCCAACAAATTAGAGATCGATATTTTCTTTCCTAACAACGTCTCATACGGTTTTATCTTAATGTTAAAATGATAACTAATATTATACACACCCAACCACTGGTAATCATATTTCCTATCGACTACAAAAATCCTTCAACTCTTAGGATCGGTAACCATCCCCGATAGAGAACTTCAAAAGATAAGATTCCGTTTAAATCACACAAACAATTGTAATCGCTCTCGAACAATGATAAGAAATTTCCGCTCTATCTAAGTTAACTTCCTCGAAACATACGCTATCACTTCCCATTTTGCATAACACTACACCTTGATCTTCCTCTAATACACACTTAAAATTTCACAAGATTCTCACATCCACTAGGTAAGGTAAGAGTCAACCTATTTTCCATCACTAACAATATGATTCATCCTCATCACAACCTACACCATTTATACGCCCTTTAGATTCAACCAAAGTAATGACTTTACAATTCTTAAGGGTTCATTAAATTTCTTAGGTAGTACTTGCTAACTCAAAGATCACGGACTCAATCCTCACAAGATCCTTGGCAACGCCCGAGTTTAAGACTATAGAACCCAAAATTTGCAATCCTCTCGAGCTAACACTAGCTAAACCTTGCATATAAGGATTCTTCACAAGGAATAATTAACCCAATTCTCAATTTATTTTTACAACCTTCCCGAAACTTTAATTAACAAGGATATCATCAATTCTAATTACCCTAAAGCCATCAAAATAAGAATTACAATTCTGCTTATCCTACTCAGAACCAACACAACAAAATATACCAACGAAAGCACATTTAACATTTACTCGCAACTAGCACATAAAATTTTGGAAAAGACTCCCTAAGCAAGTCTAGCATATACCAATTACTCTTCACATCTTAATTCAAACTTTCGCCCTAAATATCTACATATAACCAGAATTTCACATTTAAGGTTCACCTATAACAAATACCAATATAAGCAGTTTAAGCATGGAAAAAGGAGACTCACTTATTATGATAGTCTACCATTAAACAACAACTACTTAACCCTCCAGGTCAAGTATATCTAAGAATCGTAAAATAATAACTATACCAAACCCACTTGGCAATACATGCTCACCATAACCACGTCACCACCGTGGTAAACCAAAGAAGGTTCGAGGTATTCTCTCATAAGAGCAGAATCCTCTAACAATAAAACAACTTTTCAACAATGTATGTCACATATAAGCAAAATGTGATGCCAAACATAAATGATATGCAACAGATCTATAAAATATGACCCCTAACTTTTGAGACAGGAATATACCTCTAGCGACCTCTCCGAGGGACCTATCTCTCCGAAACCGAAACACCTACTCGACCATAGACCTTCTCTCTCGGCTCCCCTTCGCTATCTCTCTTGGTACCACCTCTTTGTCGTCCACCTTGCCGACCGCCGCCCGAAGCTCGCTCCTGCTGAAACTTTGGACAATTCCTCCTAAAGTGTCCCAATGCTCCACAACTTAAACACTTGCCTTGCTTACTCCAACATCGATCTTCGGTATGTCCAACCTTCTTGCAAAATCCACAATTCATCCCATACTGTTTGGGTACTGACCTAGACGAAGAAGCTACCCTAAGTTCCCCTCTCTTATTCCCTAAGGCTGAAGTCCTTGGTTGTCCTCTAGTAATTTTGGATCCTTGTCCTATATACTTTGGCTTGTTTCCAATCCCATCTTCCGATTTTCCACTATTTTCCCCGATGTCCTTTTCAAACTTATATGCTCTATCTATGACTGTTTGGAAAGCGGTGAAATTATTAATCCATACTTTCTTCCTAAGCTCGCTCCTCAAACCTGTTACAAACTTCTGAACCCTTTTTACTTCATGTGATACCAAATGAGGGCAACACCTAGCTAATTCCTCAAACCGGACTGAATACTGATCTACCGTCATGTTCCCTTGTTTTAGTCTTATGAATTCAATCTCCTTTTTATCCCTTGTAACCATAGAAATGAAATAGTCCTCGAACTGTTGAGTGAAATTATCCCAAGTCTGGGGCGTATGATCCCGCTCCCAACTTCCCTTCAATATCTGCCACCACTGACCAGCTAAACCCTCAAGTTTGAACACGGCATACCTAACTTTCTCTTCGTTGGGACTTTCTATAACCTCAAGAATCCTATTCATTTCTGCTAACCAATTTTACGCCTTGAACGGATTCGGATCTCCGTTAAAGCTCGGTGGGTTCATCTTCACAAATCTTTCTAATCCATTACCTTGATATCTCTCAGGTTGATTCGGAACTGATCCTCCAGTCTTAATACCTTGCACAAACGTCCTGAATAATTTCATCATCTCTTCATTCTGAATTCCACCTATACCCATATCTTCTTCATTTCCTAGAACCTTTCGCTGATCATCATTGCTTCCGGCCATTAGAACGAACTCCTGCATTAAACACTCGGCGTTAATTATCACACATTCCCACTTAGTCTAGACATCTACCCTTGACCTCTAAACTAAGCTCTGATACCAACTGTGAGCACCCCAACCCGGGACCTAACACGTGTCCCGAGCTAGAGGAGCTCAAACTAAGAAAATCCATCTAAATTTTTAAAACATTTATTGGCCTTTAAAGGAATACCACTTTTCCAAACTTCCAAATTTAAAATCAAATTGTAAAATCTCTACTTAGAGGAAATCCAACCACAACTTTAATAAACCGATATCTAATCAATTACATTGGAAACCTTAATTAACATCTGTTTAACAAAAGGGTTTTCCAAACAAAATATAAAAGAGAAATACTTAACAAATACTCCTAACAGTCCACTCCTATACTTAACTTGTCAAGCCTCAAAATGCAAAAGTCCACAATGATACCCCGGCCTCACTGGTTCGGGTCACCTGTCTCGGAATCTAAAACAGTAAAGGGAGAGGGGTGAGAATAAATCTCAATGAGCTATTATGCATGCAGCAATATGCCATATAAGATGCAACACATCAAAAGACATATCCATATAACCCAAGAGGCTCCCTGCCGCCAACCGTCCCATACCGGTTGGAAACAACGACCAGCTCAGCATGAATATATCACAACACATAGGTACGATAAAGTAACACTTAGAAGGATACTGAGCCAAGGTTTTATCTCCAAAAGGATATACACATCCGAGCAGCAGCAACAGTTGATGAAGCGATTCCGGAACCATGAACAATAACAGTACTCTGGGGACTCGGACACACAGTCGTATCCCCGGTGAAAACTAGACCATCTACCTCAAAAGGAGATGCTAGCCCACAAATCCCACGCAAGGGGGACAAACTCGGCAATGTATGAATTGTAATGAACTCGGCTCGGTGCCATTATAAATCCATAACATTGCCCAACAAACAAATAAATCAATACCGGCCGGATTTACATAACTAAGCACAGTAATAACATACTTGCTTAACCAAACATTGTATGATCCAAAGTAGGGATACATACCACGATAGAATATCATAAAGATAGCAATATAAATCCACAAAGGGGATAACAATAGCCACATGGTAGTATATACTCATGCCCAATCAATATCAAAGTGCCACAGTTTATGAGCACACTAAACAACATCAACAACAATATATATAGGTAACACTAAGTAAGGGCACGAGGTATCATTAACCTACCCTACAATTTCCATATACAAGGGTACAAGGCCCCTATGAAGGTTCAAGTTCAATTACCAAGTAGCTTAATGGTGAAACCTATAGATTCTACACTAGTGCAAACTACTCACCAAAGATATGGGGTAAGTAAGGCCACTATGTATCATAACCATTCCTTCATATTTCTTATATAACATCGAATAACCTAAATGAAAGTTCAAGATCTATTTCCCAAGTTGGAACTATTTTGGTGAAGTCACAAATCAAGCCTCTCAACCATTTTTGGAACAATGTTTAAACTACTTTCACAATTCCATTTTGATCACTTAAGATGTCCTTATGTAGCCAAAGTATTCTACTTTAATCTAGGTTAAAGAGATTTCATTTTGGTTCCGGTTTGGTTAGGTTTGAATAGCTATAAAGTTGAGGTGAGAAAATCTGACCAGGGGACGACTCGTCCCCCAGGGCACGACTCGTCCCCAAATTACCCCCCACTGAACCTGGCGTCCACCCTTAGGTCACGACTTCCCTTCGTCCAAGGGACGACTCGTCCCTCGGCCCAGAATTTGCACAAACAAAGCAGTAACAACAACAATGGCTCTAAAATCCCAAGATTCCAACCAAAGGCATCCTAAGTTATGAACCTAAAAGGGCATTTCCTACTTCATAGCTCTCATACTACATCCCTTTAAACTCCCAAAATGATATAAACCTAAACCATTTATTATTTGATTCCAACCCATTTAACTTTCACATTTCAAATTAACTCCTTTAAATCTAATCATTCCATTTTCTTACACTTTTAACACTTTCATAAATGACAACATTCTTCTAAAACATTAACCACTTCCTCAACCCAAGTAGATCTCACAAAGTATCAAATAATCATTTTACACTATAACAACCTTAAACAATCCATGAACATTTAAAGGAAAGGAAGGGTCATAATAACTCACTTGGATTTGCAAAGGAATGTGGATCTTTCTAGCTAGATGAGTTCCCCAAGATGAACCCACTTCAAGGATGCTCTAAGACTTGATTTTTGGTGAAGAAATGTTCTTGACTTCAAAGCTTCATGCTTGGGCTTCCATGGGAGCTCTCTAGGATTTTCTCTAGAGGAAGAAGTAAAATGAAGGAGGAGGAAGAAGTGTGAGGAGGGTAAGGAGAGGGGGAGGGGCCGGCTAGGGGAGGCAAGGGGGAGAGGAGAGGGGTGACACTTGGCATGGCATGGGGAAGTAAGGGATTTTGGCCCCCCACCAAGAATAACCAAGGCTTTTCCTTACCCAATTAAAATAAAACTTATCCCATTAATTCATCCTACTCATTTATCCTCCCCACATTATTTATCATTTTTCCATTTTTATTATTTTCCTTAGTTTCTTTATTAAATGTCCAATAAATTCTTATAAGATTCTAAATTTACTTTTCACCCAATTTATCTTAATTTAAGAATTTAATGACATAATTGAACACATAAAATAAATATAATTATTAAAAGCATTTAATATAATATTAAAAATTGATGCCTAGGGTTGGGGTCGTTACAGAGTGAGGGCGTCAGGAGTGGCCATCGCGGGAACCTTCCAGACGGGTTTCCCTAACAGGTGATCTTTGGCCGCAAGCTCCATGAGTTCGTCATCTTCGTATGGTACCAGGCTATGACCCAAGCGACAAAAATCACTGTAAATGGTTTCAGATCCCCATTTAGCGATCAAGTCTTGAGTAATAGCCGGTATGTCACTGGAGCTTGCCGCTGTGGCACGCATGCAATGGATAAGAGATTTATCGTATAATTCCATGGCGTCCGCCTCAGCCTTGGTTTTGTTTTCAGCAATTGTAGCCTGAAGTTGGGCAATCAGTGTTTGGTTGTTGAGATCATTTTCTTTTGTGGCCGCGAGTTCTGCTGCCAAGAGCTTGTTTTGTTCCTCCAGTTTGAGCCTCTGAGCCTCCATCTCGCGGCGAAGATCCTTCTCGAACTGCTCAAGTTTGGTTTTGTCAGATTGAAGAGCAGCGACATTTTGTTCTCGATCGTGAAACCTTTTCTTGATTTTCTCCCTCTCAAGGCGAACCCGCTTGAGATCTTTCTCGCGGTTTTCCAGCTCATTGGAGACATTGTGACATCGGTTCCTCATGCCGTAGAGAACACTTGAAATCTGTTGAGAATAGCATAAAGATTAAAGTAAGTGAAAGCGAGAAGTGAAATGAAAATGAAGCGGTAAAAGTGTGACTTACGCCAGCAAGATGAAAGCCTGCATCATTCGCTGCGCAATCTTCATTAAGATCCTCATATTCCCTAACCCGCTGTGGCACACAAGATCGTTGAATGATGCCGCCCCCAAGCATGTTGTAATCTTGATCGGCGGAGCGAACATCCAAGTTGGGAAATTAGGGCACGTCGCCGATCTCACGGCTGAGCTCCAGTAGACTAGGAGCATCAGTGGGCATCTGAAAGTCGGCCTTGAGACAGCTCGCGACATGAGGCTCAGAAGGTCCGGTGTCGGCGGAAATGGGTCCTTCAGTTTGTTCGTAAGGTGTACCCTCAGTTGTGCGGGATCGTTTCAGTGGGCGGGAAGGAGGACTTCGCAAAATTTCAGTGGACTCAGTTGTCACTGCGACATCAGTGGTTGGGGCCTCCGTTTCTTGCCCATGAATGATCTCCATATCAACATCTTCAGTATCCTCATCCATCAGGTTAAGACCAGTTCCCCTTGCTGGGGTTTTGGGTTTTCTTGGCTTACGGGAAGGTTCAGCTATAGCCTTCCCAGCGGCTTTCTCTGCGGCGGCATTGACTTTCTCTTTGGCGATAGCATCAGAGTCATCGCCATGGACTGAAATAGGAATCAGTTTCTCGGTGGGCTGGCTAAGAGCAGCTTGACGGGCATCAGCTAGGGGCTTGCGGCGGTCGTCCATGTTGGAAAGAGCATCTCGTCGTTGGGCCAGCGACATTGTTCTAAATTCTGCGAGAATAAAGAGGAAAAGTTATTTAAAGCATTGAATAAGGTAAACAAAGTAAAGTCTGAGGCGAGAATTCATACTGTATACTTCATACATAGCATTGCAACAGCGGCCTTCCCGCAGGCAAGGTCCACATTCTGAGCCAAAGCGATCTTTGGAGTGGAGGTCCCATCCGGAATAAGAGGGAGTGTGAACGATGGTTATGCGGGATTCATCAGTCGGAAAAGAAAAGTCAGGGATACCAAATTCTCATAGAAGGGAGGGGCTGGAAATAATTTCTCGCCATGAAAACAAGGCTAGGCCAGTGTCAGATGCATCGGCAAGAACTTTGAAGATTCGTTCCTTGAGGCGGGTATCCCCAGAAACTAAGGCCTTTTTGGTTTCAATTTTTGGAATAATCTCTCTCAAGTCGCCGCATGAATGTGACCACCCAATGCGAGAAGTTATAAACAGTGGCTTCGATTTCCAGTTATGTACTTTGCTAGGAAGGGGAGTAAGGATCTTTGGTTTTCTATATTTGATAGACAAACGTTTCTCGGTTACACCTTCTCGCTGGGAGACGGCGGTGTAATCTTCAAAAAGATGAACAAAAATAGGGATAGAAGGTTCGTGTTTCAGGGCCCTACATATGACGATGTAGCTAGTCAGAACGTGGAAAACATTGGGGTGAAGGTCCACTATAGCAGCTTGTGCTTTGTGAATAAAGGCACAAATGAACGGGTCTAAGGGAAACCTAAGGCCGACTTCCAATTGCGAGAAGTATGCGATAACCCCATCCGTTCGTTGTTGCATGACGGCAAGGTTCAAGTCGCCAGTATAAGGCTCGATGTGATAAGTGTTATCGTTAATGCCAAATTTGACACGCAATAGAGTTTGGAAGTCAGAAGAAGAGGTGCTGGTTGTCGCCACATTGGCAACGAGGAGTTGTTCAGAAGAAACCTGGTTGTGAGAAGATGTCTCCGCGGCAAAGGTGTCCGAGACATCGTGACTGGAAGAAGAATTGGTGGAAGACATGTCGCTCCTTTCGATGGAGCCGGAAAGAACCTGTTTATAGAAGCGACGACTACGTAAATTGGGGGCTGCGGGAAAGTCAGTATCAGAAAAATTAGAATCAAAGCGAAAATGATAAAAATCACAAATGTGTGAGCATAACTCAAAAGTGGTATGGAAGGTTTACATGGGCGCGATCTTGTGCAAAAAGGGGGGACCCCTAATTTCCAAAGTGTCTAAGACCGCGACATCAGCGTCATGTCGCATAAGCATAGAGTTAAGGTCCTCGCGCGGGATCCTCGCTCACACCCCCATGTCAACCCTATAATACCCCCCAGTTCTCGAACATTGCCCAAACCTAACGATTCTGGTACAAGACTTAGTTCTCGCCATGGAGCGAGATAGTAAAGTTGGAACTAAAAAGCAAAAAGTAAGAAAAATGCGAGAAATCAAGCGTTTACCTGGAAAAGTTTGAAGAAATCGACGGAGACGATGAGTTTGGCAGGAGGTTGGCCGGAAACTTCAAAAATGTGAGGAAAATGATCGGAAATGCACCTGGGAAATCCCAAATCGAAGGTTTGCAACCATAATGGTGAGTAGATCAAGAAAACAGTGAAAACAAACTGTGGAAATGGTGAAATTGTGAAGAAAAAAGGGTTTTCTCAACAAATGGCTCGCCGGAGAAACTGAGAAAATTCGAAGGCTGAGTAACTGAAAAGTGAAGAATGGGAAACTTGGGATGACCTTAGCGTTGTGGAGACGAAGGGGCACTGTGGAGACGAAGGGGCGCTGGGGAATTTTCTAGAAATTAAATGGCGTTCGAATTGAAATTTCCCCCCTTTTAATGTGGTTATTTATGGAGAGGCTCGAAAATCTAGACGGCATACGGCTCTGACGAACCGCCCAGGCCCATCAACCCTGAGTTGACATGTGGCTGTGTAGGTGTCAGGTAAGACTCTTGTCTCGCCCTTTGAAGGGAGGTGGCGAGATGGAGAATCTTAAGCGACTTAGAGAATTTCTCGCTTGATTCATGAATAATCCAGGTCTCGAAATTGGGGGATTCTGATGCGATAATGGAAAATAAGTTTGGGCCTAAACGGGAAATTGGGCCCAACATTTCTTAATGGGCCTAGTGCGTTTAAACATAGGCCACGTGGCAGGCCCAAGAGCGGGAAGAGGCGTGTGGGATAAGGCGGCCCCATGTAGGCGGCATGTGAGAGTAAGTAGGTCGAAATTGGTACCTTGGAGAAACGAATGCACAACGATAGTATGGCCGAAGGAGAGGATCACGTTGTCGACATAGTTGAAGTTGGCGGCAATATGAGCATTGCCGCTAGTCTGCTGATTGTCGCCTGCGGCTTACGTAAAGGGTGATCCCGCATCTTGGTAAAACAGTCAACTGTAGATTGATTTGACAAGGTGAACAGTAAAATTCCACTAACTTGGAGTTGGTTGGGGACCTTGAGTGGATGATTGATAAGTGTCCCCCATGTGCAAGACACATGGGGGCTTGGAGGTATAAACAAGAGGAATGGTTCATTTGCATGGGTATGTTCTCTCTCTCCAAGATCTTTATCTCTCTAGGTTTTCCATTATTATCATCAGTTTGTGACCTAGTAATCTTACTTTCACGCCGGAGGGGTTTTGCCAGAGCCACCCCCAGCCTAGTTCACGTGTTTGCATGTGTGTTGGCGATCGGACGAAGAAGGAAGCAGCCGGAGTATCCTTCTGTTTTCAGTTTCTGTGCAACCGTCAGTTTGGTATGGCAGCATCATGCTTTAACCACTTGCAATGTGTAGAGATGTTAAACAAGTTTTTGCAGGAGTTATCATCTCTCTCTCTCTCTCTCTCTCTCTCTCTCTCTCTCTCTCTCTCTCTCTCTCTCACACACACACACACACGAATTTAGCACTGCTCCTACGGGAGTTTCGCTCCTCCCCTCCAAGTGGGTGGGATGCATACACATGCCCCTGATTTGGAAGGGACGACCAAGAATAATTTTGTAAAAGTGTGACTCATATAAAGTCATATTAGCCATTGATTGTAAAAATGAAAATATGTGGCACACATCGTGCGGCTTCAGCAGGAAAGCCTTGGCAGGAGCGGTGCCGGATACTCACTACCTCTCTCTCTCTCTCTCTCTCTCTCTCTAATATGCACAAGTGAGATTATGTTTTTTGATGTCATTTGCTTCCATGATGCTTCTTGGCTATTGAGAAAATGCATTTGGAAACCTGGTCTGGTGATAATAACTTGAATTTAGATTGGAAAACAATATTTATTGATTCCGTCACGAAAAAGAAGATAAAAATAAACGAGTTAAATGAACATAAATATCATAATTATGTTCATAATGAGTTAAATGAACATAATTATGTATATTTTTTAAAAATGATAAAATACTACAGAATTGTATATAGAGAAATGCATATTTCTTATGATGTTTGTTTTATTTCTATTTTATTGTTTTCTAATTTTTCTAATTTTTCTAATTTTATCCTTTTATTTTTTTTCTTTTAATATATGTGTTGAGATATTGACGGGTTGTCAATATCTTTTCCTTATTGTATTTCCTTTCCTAGTTTATGTAAATAAGGTAGGATAATATTTGCTAGAATATTCATAGAGATTGATAGAGTTATATTAGGAATAGAATTCTTGGGCATCAAGAATTCTCGAGATGTATATATGTATGTAAATGCCGTGTGAATAGAACAAGGAAAATGAATGATATTCCTCTCCTTCACATATACGATTCTTAACATGGTATCAGAGCCACCAAGATCCGATCAAAACATCATGACCGACGACGTTAGGAACAAGAAGAAAGATGTTCTTCTTACTTTCTGTCGACCAATGACAATCCAAAATAGATTCTTACCCATGACCAAATTAAGGGTAAGAATTGTGAAGAATGGGCGGAGCTTTGCTTCGTCGACAGAAAAATTGATAGGCCTGGAAAGGCTGAAGATGGAGAACTTAGTAGTGAAGAGAGAAGAACGTCTGCGAACAGGCGTGAATGAAAAACCTGCCAGCTTTGTTGCTCAGACAGTTGTGAGATCAGCTACTCAGACAGATGCCCGCACAACTGGTCGCACAACTAATGCATTTAGTGCACGAGTCAGTACTGTGTAGGTCAATGAAGGAAAGACTACTGGAATGTCGGATTCAGATCAGGCTCGTGTGATGGGCTTCACACCTGAACAGTGGAGCCTTGTTGCAAAGTACGTGCAGACAAAAGTGCAGGCAGTAGTGATACTGTTCAGATATCTGGACAACCGACTGAACAACCAGCTGATCAGGTTATTATAGATGATGTTCAGCCTGCAGATGTTGAAAATTTGGGTAGAGGTCAGCGGGCTAAGCTGCCTTCTACAAGGTATCCATCGACGGAATATGAGCTAGGTTTTTCACAGATTCGCACTGCTCAAGTCAGCCCCCCGTCTCGTTCACCTTCCCAACATAAATCTTCAGGTACTCGATATCCTTTATCACATTTTGTAAATTACACTAAATTCTCTGTAGCACATCGTTGTTTTTTGGCAGCTATTGATTCGGGTGTTGACCCTAAGCACTATGGAGAGGCTGTCCGATCTCCTCAATGGTGTGAGGCTATGAATAAAGAGCTTGATGCTCTTGATCAGAATGGCACGTGGGAACTGGTAGATGCTCCCATTGACAAGAAAGTAATTGGCAACAAGTGGGTGTATAAAATAAAGTATAATGCAGATGGGTCTGTTGAACGCTACTAGGCTCGTTTGGTGATTTTAGGGAACCACCAAGTTGAAGGGGTGGATTTCAAGGAAACTTTTGCACCAACAATCAAGTTGGTTACTGTTCGAGTTTTTCTTTCCATTGCCGCAGTTCGTGGATGGGAACTTCATCAAATGGACGTCCATAATGCTTTTCTTCACGGTGACCTAAGTGAAGATGTTGATATGAAGGTTCCCTTGGGACATCATGCTTCTTCCTCTGGTAAGGTGTGCAAACTCAAGAAATCATTATATGGTTTACGTCAAGCACCTCGTTGCTGGTTTGCAAAGTTGTCAACTGCCTTGAAAAAATATGGTTTTATTCAGTCATGTTCAGACTATTCTCTCTTTTCCTACAAAACTTCCGCTGCTGAAATACACATTCTTGTGTACGTGGATGATTTGGTCATCGGTGGTAACGATACTAAGGTTATTCAGCGATTCAAAGACTACCTTAGTAAATGTTTTCACATGAAAGATCTTGGCCGTCTCAAGTATTTTTTGGGGCTTGAAGTTGCTAAGCATCCGGATGGCATTTTCCTTTCTCAACAGAAATATGCCCTTGATATTCTTTCTGAGACTGTACTTCTTGGTGCTCGTCCATCTATTACTCCTATTGAGCAGAATCATCATTTGGCTTTGTCTGAAGATGATAATTTACGAGATCCTGAGGCTTATAGGCGTCTCATAGGCCGCCTCATTTATCTTACTATCACACGACCAGAACTTTCTTACAGTGTGCATACTCTTGCACAATTTATGACATGTCCTAAGATGGCTCATTGGAACGCTGCTTTGCTTGTTGTTCGTTATCTTAAAGGGCATCCTGGCCAAGGCATTCTTCCACGTGCAAATTCTGCCCTACGTCTAAGGGCCTATTGTGATTCAGACGGGGCAAGTTGCCCGCTTACTCGCCGATCACTTACTGCCTATTTTGTTCTTCCTGGTGATTCTCCAATCTCGTGGAAAACTAAGAAACAAACTACCATATCTCGATCTTCGGCCAGGTTTAATATCAAGCCATGTCTGGTGCCACATGTGAGCTCAAATGGCTTCGTGGTTTACTAGGATCATTTGGTGTTCAACATAATGGTCCTATGCTTCTTCTTTCTGATAGTCAATCTGCATTACAAATGGCTCGGAATCCAGTTTTTCACCAAAGAACGAAGCATATAGAAGTTGACTGTCATCTTGTTCGCGATGTTGTTCAGACATGTGTCATCACAACTGCCAAGGTACACACGACTGCACAACTGGCTGACATTCTTACGAAAGCATTGGGCAGTCGTCAGTTCTTACACCTTTTGGGCAAGTTGGGCGTTTGTGATCTACACGCTCCAACTTGAGGGGGGGGTGTTGAGATATTGACGGGTTGTCAATATCTTTTCCTTATTGTATTTCCTTTCCTAGTTTATGTAAATAAGGTAGGATAATATTTGCTAGCATATTCATAGAGATTGATATAGTTATATTAGGAATAGAATTCTTGGGCATCAAGAATTCTCGAGATGTATATATATATGTAAATGCCGTGTGAATAGAACAAGGAAAATGAATGATATTTCTCTCCTTCACATATACGATTCTTAACAATATGTACTTATATATTATTGTTTTCTTTTACATTTCAAGTTGGGCTTGGAAATTAGGCTAAATGGAGATAGTTACTCATATTGATAATAGTCATACAATTACAATGGGGTACTAAATGGTTGCTTAACTTGCCATAACTATTTTTGCTTATCATACAATTTATTTATAAGATATGAATTAATTTGATTGAAAAAAATAAAAAATTACTGAAAAAAATAATATTTTAAGATAAACAAATTATTATTTCAATTTTTTTTAATGTGGGTAGAAAATGGTTTATGTACTCATTTTACTAAAAGTTTGGTCTCAATTTTTTAAGTCTCCATCGATATATTTAAAATGGGTCATTCGTTTATTTTTAGATATATTGAGTAATAAATATTGTCTCTATAGTTGTTTTTTATACTAATCAATGTTTCATCTACTTTGCAATTTCAATAATTTTATAGTCCCCTTCATCCCAAAATGAGTTATAAATTATTTTTTAAAATTTGTCTTTATTTTGAAAAAATCAAAAATTTGCCATGACCAATTATATGTCGCTACATCCAGAGTTAAAAGGTAAATGATTTTAAATATTGATATGTAACAATGATAATACTGACCACTCTGATGTTTGTACTGACAATAAAGTATTCAAGAAATTTTTTCACAATATATAAATACAACTCGCTTTTCTGTTTGTTTTATTTTAATTTTCGACTTTTGAGCATGCAGTTTGGGTAACTCAGACGCATATTCTAAAACTGCTATTTGTTGTATACATTAAAAAAATGTGATATCGGTTCAAATAATAATAATAAAAAAGGGGATATATGTAGAGTTTTACGGGGGAGGGGGGTTTAATTTACCCCCTTGCGTAGTTGACTCCGTTCATATATATATATATAATTATATTTTTTAAATGTTTGTTTAAAAAATTTAGATTTATTTTACAAAACTAATACACAATAATAATAATAATCATTTTTTAAGTTATTTGTTAATTTTTGTTATATATAAAATTCCCGATTTTATTATGTATTACTTTAATTTGTTTATGTGTATGTATGCTTAATAATTACAAAAAAATAAAAAAATGAAGATGAATTAATATAATTGATAGAAGAGAGAATTTATAGATTGCTCATATAGGGGATGATGAATTTGGATTTCAGTTTCTATTTAATAATTGGGTGAATCACTACTCATTATTTTATGTCTCATATTTGTCTGTAATAAATATTTTAAATTGTACGATAGTATATTTTTCATTTCACGATATTTGTATTATTGTTTTCCTCTTATGCTATGACTATTAATAAAAGTCAAGGTAAATATTTATCCTTTGTTATTTTTTTTAAATAAATACTATGTCTTTTGGCATTCTCAATTATATTTTGCATTATCGAGAGTTCACAACCCCGATGATCCGAAGATATTGAGATGTAATGATGATCTTCCTTCATCTTTCAACAATTGTACCGACAATGTTGTCTTTTAAAGATGTGTTTCACAATGTATACAAATGTTTCTCTCATTTAGCCATTTTATTTAATTTCTGTCTTTTTAAGCATCAATAACTCCCCGTGCATCGCACGACTGTAACACTAGATTTATTTTAGTGACCTTCAATCTGATATTTTTACTAACAATATAGTTTTCAACAATTTTTTTTACAATGTTTACAAACATCTCTATTTCTTTTTTTATTTGTTTCGATTTCGATCAGTTATTCGTTAGTAACTGTCCGTGCATCGTACGAGGGCAGGGGCGGACCCAGGAACAAAATCAAGCGGGTTCACAAATTATATTACCTAAAAACTTTAAAAATTAATTGTTTTCTACATTACTATCTACAATGATAATAAACAAAGAAAATACTAAATTTGTCCCTAACACTTTTTCATATGAAAAAGTTTAGGGTCAGTCAGTCTAGTTTGCAGTTTAAAAAATGGAAAATTCTAAAAATTGATCCGTTCTTAAATAGAGCTTTGTAAAATGGACTATTTTTTTGTAAATGTGTTTGGTACTTCATTTAAAAGCTAATTTAAATTTTAAATATTTGTATTTATGACATTTTTACTCTTTTAAATTGATGTACTCCTTTCATCTCAAAACGTTTGTCCTACTTTGACTTTCATAGTCAATTCAATGAAAATTTGATCAAAATTTTATGATAACCTAATTATATCCTAATACAGTAATAAAAATTGAGATCGATAGTATTCATAATATTGAATAAATAACAATTTGTATTTATTTTTATTTTATTTTTTTGAACTGTTTAGCAGAAAATTTGGGGGTTCACTTCCACCCCCAATTTTGGTTAACAACAAATGTTTGGGTGGGCATTACAATATGTCTAAACCTCAGGGGATGAAAAAGGAATTAACTTAAACTCATTAAAAATATTGGAAAAAAAGGGGGGGAAGCAAAAGTTTTGAATTGTCGTAGTCAGAAGAAATACATTTTCCTATTTTAAGAAAAACATTAACGATGTAACGGTCTTTTCTTACCGTCTCTCTCTCGCGCACATCCTGAGAGTCAAAGAGAACGATGGCGAGAGTGAAGCATCCAGCAACGAGGACATGGAAGCCGAGCAGAGGTCAGATTTTCGTTCTAATTTTCACTTTTTACCTGTCTTTAGGGTTAATTTCTGGATAATTTCCTTTCTCCCAAACCCTAATTTCACAATTTCTATAATCACAGGAGCTGTAGCAACTTCTTCTCCTTCAGGATCGGTACCATTATCTCTATGTTGATATCTATTGGTTTAATTTCATTTTGTTTTGTTTCTGATTTTAAATTCTTCGCAGAAATCCGGTAAAAGAAAATCCAAAGCTCCACCGGGTGAGTTAAATTTTACTCCCCCCAACCCCTCTTTTATAGTACCTTAATTCATTCGCAATTTTCTGGGTGTAGATGAGTTTGAGCGTGTGTCACTGTGTGTGGATGTGCTTATTGTCTTTGGTTGGGTTGATGAATTTTGGTGTGATTGGATGTGTTTATTGTCTTTGGTTGGGTTGATGAATTTTCCCACTCCTGTTTTACTTGGCTATACGACGTTTTCTTTCCTCAGAAAGCATGCGAGCAAACCGAGCCAAAGCTTCTGCATTTGTACTCTCTCCTTCAATTTCCTAAAACATTCCCGTATTTATATCCACCCTCGACACCTTCTTCTTCAACAGCTTATCCCCTATATCTGCAAGCGCCCGCATATTTGTCTCCGTTGCAATGTTCGTCGACTTAGTTTCCTCTGTCAAGCTATTTTCCTGCCAACAAACCCACAAAAATCAGCACTCGCCTTTCAAGTATACCATTTTTCCGACAATAATCAATATTTTTAACAAGCTACCTGAATACGAAGATAATTCTTTTCAGAACGGAGAGACTGAAAAAGGGTGCTAACATGAATATCAACCATATCAGAACTCGCATCAGTAAAAATATCAATCAATGGAGTTGTGCCGTTACTGAATATCCATTGCAGCATACCCCATTTGGAAGCTTCAGCTGCATTGTACCTTTGTTCTTGCTTTGCAATACCATATCAGAACTCGCACCAGTAAAAATTTTCCTCCCCCCAACCCCTCTTTTATAGTACCTTAATTCATTCGCAATTTTCTGGGTGTAGATGAGTTTGAGCGTGTGTCACTGTGTGTGGATGTGTTTATTGTCTTTGGTTGGGTTGATGAATTTTGGTGTGATTGGCTGAGGCTATGACGACTTGAAGCGTTTGTTTTTTTTTTTTATTATTATTTTCAGGAACAACTCAGAAAGAGAGAAAGCCTCACCGTTTCAAGCCGGGAACTGTTGCGCTTAAAGAGATAAGAAAATATCAGAAGTCCTGGAATCTGCTCATCCCATATGCCCCTTTTATAAGCACGGTAAAATGTTGTTGCCAATCTATCTACCATATTTATATGCGTGTACCAAAGTATGAAGGTAGATTTTGAGTGTCTTAAAGTGTGTACTCGGTGTATAGCAAGGAAACTTAATTGACGTATAACACTTTGCAGAGATCCAATATAGAAATGGATAAGATGTAATTTAATATTACTTATTTTTTCCGGTGGAATAGAAAAAAGGAAGTACAACTCTCTTTTAGGAAGGTCGGAGAAGATCACTTTCCTTTTAAGTAAGAGGAATATTGCTTCTTTTTTGTGTCTCTCACCATTGCTTAAAGCCGTGATGAGAACTCCAGCATGTTTATGGAGCTCCTTAAATTCCTGTAAACACAAGATCAAATTATCGAAAGGGAACATAGTAATTGCAAATAAACATTAACCACTGTAACTGATACATGCAGCAACAACAGAGGACTCTGACCATAAAGTTCTACTTCAGTTTCATGTCATTGACTCGTGTCTTTTAGGATGCTAGATGATTTACCGGCAAATTACTAAATTTGCAGTCATCCTTGTCGATAGAAGTCTTTTGGGATTTTTGTCTGTGCTTACTTTCATAAGTTGGTCTTTGCATGTTTGGCAGGTAAGAGAGATCACTAATTCTTGTTCTCAAGAGGTCAATCGCTGGTCAGCTGAAGCTCTGGTAGCTATTCAGGAGGTATTTTATACTTTTTCCATCTATAATTCTAATGCTTATCGGTAAGAACCATGATGTGTTGTGTATCAAAATTCAAAATTTAATGGGTGTGACCATTATTTGCTGAAAGGAAAAACAACAATCCAGAACTGTGTATAAGCCTATGATACCTGGACTTGGGTCCGAGTATCCGACACGGGTACGGATCCGAGTGTCTGATTTACTTTTCTTAAACAAATTGGATTCGGGGACACTGTTCTAAATTTGGACACGGGTACGGAGATACGTTAATCACAAAATATATTGAGTCTATTTCTATACTTTGCTTATCATAAAAAAAGTTTGATTAATCTTTTTGCACAAAAGTATCATTTTATACTCATATTTCTAAATAAAATAATAATATTAATGAAATTTGGCTAAGATGTAATGTATGATTAAGTAATATACTAACATTAAAATTTGTAAAATCTTTATAAATGAAGTCAACTCTCTCCTTTTTTTCTTTCAATTTTTCTTGCCGTATCCAACTGAAAAACCGAGTGTCGGGTACGAATTTCATATCCATGTTTGTGTCGTGTCGGATACGGGTACTTCAACATATTTGAATGGTCCGAGTAACATATTTTGGGTAATTTGAAGTACCAAGCTTGTTCAATTAGATTTTGAATGATATTTGAGTTTCATGTTGGTTCTAAAGGTAGTTTTTCCTTAATAGAGTGTTGGATCTGATTGATTATCAGCGTTTCATTGTTATGAATTGGGTTTCCACTAAATCAATTATAATTGATAATTGAATCAATTACAATTGAATTGAACAGAATTAACAATTGGGGATGAGAGATAGAAGAAATTGAGATTAAGAGAGAGAGATTTAATTACCACTGTTGCATATCCTTCCTCACTTCTCCTTTATTCTCTATTGTCGATGAGAATAATTGTAGCACTACTCCACAGGGCAATGCTTGTATCTCCTTTTCCAAAGCCATCATAGAGATAGATTTAATTACCACTGTTTCCTCTAACCCCTTCAAGTTAATCATCTCCTTTAATGGAATCCCATGGTCCAAAAATCTGGTTGGAGGTAACTCAGTAGGCTCAGCAAATACCTCTTCATACTCCTCAATCAGCTGTTGCATATCCTTCCTCACTTCTCCTTTATTCTCTATTGTCGATGAGAATAATTGTAGCACTACTCCACAGGGCAATGCTTGTATCTCCTTTTCCAAAGCCATCATAGAGATAGATTTAATTACCACTGTTTCCTCTAACCCCTTCAAGTTAATCATCTCCCCATCATGTTTAAAGCTTAGAGTCATTGCTTTAAAGTCGAATGTAACTGGGCTCACAGTCTTTAGCCATTGGATACCAAGCACTGCATCACATCCCCCCAAACTGAGGACCCTCATGTCAGTTTGAAACTGTTTGTCTTGCATCACCCAATTGAAACCTTTACACTTACCATGACAAGCTATTTTTCTCCCATCAGCCACTGTTACCATCACCTCAGGACTACTTTCCACCACACACCCCAACCTTTTTGCTGCATTAATATCCAAAAAATCATGAGTACTACCACTATCAATCAATATGCTGAACTTTTTCTTTTTATACCAGCCCACCAACTTAAGTGTTTGTAGTGCAGAACTTCCAGTCAAAGCATTGAGGGAAATATTCATTTCATTATCCTTCTCACTATTGTCATTAGCTTCTATACTTTCTTCTCCATTCAGTGTGTCATGCCATACTTCTTCCTCATCATGGACACATTCAACATATAGATCTGTCTACTCTTGCATCTATGCCCAAACTTGTAAGGTTCATCACAATTATAACAGAGGCCCTTATCTCTTCTAGCTTGCATTTCAGATTGTGACAACTGTTTAATGGGGTAAGATGGTTTGGAATTCTGGTTCACAGATGATGAACTGGTGGGGCTGAGTTTGGGTGTGAGTTGAGGTTTTGTAATCATGGGTGATGTTGTTCTGTAATTGGTTTGGTTTAAGGAATAAGAGGGGGATTTGTAACTCTGAGCTTTTTGTTTCTTAGTGGCAAAATCAATATGGGATTCCTCAATCAAAGCAATACTAATGGCCTGTGACAATGTAGTGGGAAATTGAACATGAACCCTATACAATCTCCTCATTTAGGCCTTTAATGAAAACATTAGTGTAATACCTCTCTGTCAAACAAGGGTTCTCCACCTTCATCAGTGATCTGAGCTGCTCGAATTTTCCCAAGTATTCCTTGACTGTTCCTTCTTGCTGCAACTTACAGAATTCTCCCTCGATGTTTTCATGGATCTGGGGACCAAACCTCAAGGA
This sequence comes from Adenophora triphylla var. japonica, assembly GCA_022495995.1. Taxonomy (NCBI): domain Eukaryota; kingdom Viridiplantae; phylum Streptophyta; class Magnoliopsida; order Asterales; family Campanulaceae; genus Adenophora; species Adenophora triphylla. Next base: position 53,430 of record JAFEMH010005384.1, read on the forward strand.
TACCCTTCGAACAAACTGTCTCCATCCCAATCCTTCTAACTCCTCCATGTAATTTTGGTACCAATATTCAGCATCCCCTTCGAAATGCATAGTGGCCAACTCAACCTTGTCTTCCTCAGGAGGAACAGATCTATACTTAAAAAATTTATTACACTTTCTAACCCATCCTCTATAGTCTATACCACCAAACTTAGGAAATTCAAGCTTCAAATGCTTCTTATAAGTCTCACCCCCTTATCTACCATTGTTGTTTCCTTCTTCTTATCATCCTTGTCTAACCATTCTTCTTCATAGAACCCTTCGAAATCATCCATATCCAGATCTCCTTGCTTCTGATCCTGAACCTTAAATTTGTTCTCTCCATTTGGTCCTGCTCCTAAGATTGAATGCGATTTCTGCCCAGCTTGGTTAGATCCTCCTGTTTCTGGACCTTTGCCCTTGCTACTGCCTCCCTTCTGTTGCTGCTGTCCTACCATTAGACCCTTTATTTCATCAATAACCGCACGCATCCCATCGATGTCATTCTTCAGCTCCTGTTTATTGATGCTAATTGTTTCTTCTAAACGATTGTGACCATTCACCAAATCCTTAATCCTCTCATCGCATGATCTGAAGCTACTTTCCAGCGTATCGTATCTAGTCTCCACCATGACTGCAGCTCAACTTCCTCGATCTAGAAAGCTCTGATACCAATTTGTTATGAATTGGGTTTCCACTAAATCAATTATAATTGATAATTGAATCAATTACAATTGAATTGAACAGAATTAACAATTGGGGATGAGAGATAGAAGAAATTGAGATTAAGAGAGAGAGAATTAGATACAGATTGAGGAAAGAGAGAGAGAGTAAGAGAGAGAAAGAGAGAGTGGAAGGAATTTGTTTATTTTCATCATAATCCAAACAACCATTTCCATGCGCATAAGTATTGTTCAGCTACACGCCAAAATAACATAACGACATAACACGTAATAAACACCAAGCTTCAAAACGACATCGTTGGCTACTGAGACCATGAAACGACGACGCAATATTAACGGAAATTCAAATTATAACCCAACCGCTACTCCTAACGGTAACTCCCAATTTAAAATGAACCCTAATTCATAACATTCATCTTTGATGGTCTGTCTTGCATCAAGTTAGAGCCTACCTTATTTGGAACAACTGACCTTTTTTGATGTTATCTATCATCACCCCACCCTAAATTTAACCCTCCCCCTGAAAAGATAATTATTTCATTCGCATTAGCCATTAGACAACTAACTATAATTTTTTAACTCGACCATCCATTTTCTCCAACCTCCCCCCAGAAAAAATTACAAATAAAAATATCATTTAAAAAAAATTAAAATTAAGGATCAATATCCCCCAAAAATAAATACTATAAATAAAAAACTATAACAAAAATTATTAATCTCTATTGCTCCCTCCGTCCCATATTAATGTCTCATTTGACTTGTCAATCTTTTTAAGAATGTGGTTTACTTGTTGTACATTGCTTGCTTGTACAATGGTAAAATTGCACCAAGACTATTTCCTTATTTTAAAACGCGACATTTGTTTTGTGATGGACCAAAAAAGAAAGTGCAACATTTATCATGGACGGGGGGAGTCTTATTAAGCGGTAGGGGTGAAAATGAATCTTTGTCGCCCTATTTTTACCCAAATTTACTCTTCTTCATGAAAAATAACTACTCTGTATTTCATTCACATTAAGTAGTCACCTATAATCTTTTAGAATTTACCACTTGCTTTCTCCGTTCTCCACAAAATGCTATTTCGAAATTAAATTATCATTTAAATAATTAAATTTAAGGATCACAATTCTCAAAGGTTGTAAAATAAACAGCAACATTTATTTCGATAAAATTTAAAAATAAAAACTGAAGTGAGATATTTAAACTGCATTGAGCCGTGCTGTTTCATTATTAGATGTAACTGGTACACGATTTGTTAACACGTGACTTAAAATCTCCAATTTATCCCTTGTCATGGGATCCTTATAGATTTGTATTTTCTGCAAAAATCAGATCTACCCATAATCATTAAATTGCTTACTTATGGCCCACAGAACTCTCTGATGATGAAATGTTGGTGTAATCATTTAAATTAGACCCCCTACCTGTATAACTGTGCTAAAAAAAGACGTAAAGATCTCGCCACACTTTTTTTTCTTCTTCCTGTTTCGCCTTCTTATTTGTTGACTGGACACTAAAGTATTTTGCGTCCATGCTAAACGATAGTTATTCCAATTAAGTAATCAAGTCATTTAGGCTGTCAATATCTCCAAGTTGAGAATATTACTGCCTTTATTTTGATGTGCACGACATAAATCTGTTGGCTATATGTTTCTGAAAATTCTTTGTTGTATATTTGTATTAGGATCTGGGATTGTTTTACTTGTCAATTGTCGGGTTTTAGGAAATAAACTCATGTACCATTATTAAGCTTTATTGTAGCAAAAGGAACTCAAGCTGAGAAGCTGCCTAAATCCAATGGTCTTTATTAGGAAATAGCTTGTAATTAGGATGTCATAGTCTAGGGAAGCTTATATAATTCGGTCTTGAGGTGAGACGGGTTGCCAAAATTGACTAAGCTAATATAGCTGAAGTGCTCAACATTTAATGCTTGACAACAGTTTACTATTTGTTCGCAATGAGTTCTTAGAAGGCTGTCTTGTTTACGTGCCTAGCTTTTGGACAAATGCCACATCTATGCAACACAAACTTGAGAGAAAAAAGAGGTTATCGTATATCCCCCCCTTTCCAAAAAGACTGTCCCACTTTCCCTTTTTATTTGCCCCATAAAAACTGTCCCATTAAAAGGCAATGCTTATTGTGCAACTTCAAGAAGGTAAAAGTAATTAACACATCTATGATAAAAAACTCGACTTGTCATATGGGACAATCTTTTAGGGAAGGAGCGAGTGGCATCTATACAGTATGATCTTATCATTGTTAATAGGAGATAGATACAGTAATTTGTTTTGGAGAACTTTGCGAGTGAAATCAGGGAAAAACAAAGTGTTGCTGCTTCGTTCTGACTAGAGATAGATAATGGATGCTATCATTGAAATATGAGCCTACAATGCTCATCACACACACACACACACATATATTACAACGTTCTTCACCATCTTTTATAATCTTTTTGGTATAATTTACTTACCCTCTCTGCAACGGTCACATTTCTCTGTTTAGTTGCTTGTGACCAAACAAGTTTCATACTTTCTACTGTTTTAAACAATAAGCACTTAACTTTCTTACACTTATATACCTAATATATATTTCTTTGGATATACTAATGTTAACATGAATATTACTCAAAATAGACAGTAAATTTTATATTCACTAGCTCTTTGTAGCTGAGTGTTGAGTTGTTCAATATGCTTGCTGGTAGTCTATCTGATTATAAACACCCAACCATGACCCTGTCATGTGCCAAGTAATGGACGGCATTTGAACATTTCAAAAGAGTTGTGGTTACGTAGGTTTTTTTATTGTGATCAATCTTGAATACCAGTATTTGTGTAGTTGCTAACTAGAATTAATTTTGATATACGCATATTTTATGATTCTTGAAACACGATACTATGTAACCTTCTAGAACATTCTCAAGTAGAAATTACGGCTCATTATTGATTCAGTGAAAAACATCAGTTAGAGCTGAATGCTACTTTCAGTTCTTTGAGATTATACTTAGAAAGATGGGTGCTTTGCCATAAACCATTTTTGCTATAAATGTGCACGTGTTAAAGAGTTAACTATCTTTTGTAGGCAGCAGAGGATTTTTTGGTTCACTTGTTCGAAGATGCAATGCTGTGTGCAATTCATGCAAAGCGAGTCACTCTTAGTAAGTTTGATATGCAATGAAACCCTGTGCTCTTTTTGCTTTAAGCCGTTCTCTTTCTTATCACTCTTGGACTTCTCCGTTCCAAAGTTCATCTTTTTTCCCCAAATAGGAAAGGAGGGTAGATGTTTCAGTAAATTTGTCTTGATCACTTTCCACGATGCAATATTTGATTTTTCGAAAGGGAGGTGGTAGGTTATTTTGACCACTGGCGGATCTACGTTTGCTTATATAGGTGCACTCACTTAATCAAATAATTTGCTTATATGGCTTCAAACTTTTTGGTTGTGGGTTCGATTCCCACAACAAGCATTTTTTTTTCCAAATTCTAGTTTATGCACCAAAACAACAACAACATTACCTCAGTGCCGCAAAGGCTCCCACCTACGGTGGGGTAAGGGGGTCGGATGTTCGCAGTCTTGTCCCTGTACTAAAGCACATAGAGGTTGTTTCTGGATGACCATGATGAAAATTGCGTCGAAAATTGCATGGACTGACTGCTGCTTCATAACAAGGAATCGCAGACAGTTTAGTGAGCCATTTTGCTTTATTTCATCATATTCTCAAGCCAAAAAATAGTGACTCTTTTGTTAAGGAGGCTAGGCTCTTTCACAAAGATAATGACTGTCACCCTGTCTGTCTTCACTTACACAATTCAAAGACTAATGAATGCATATGTTTTTTTTTTTTGTTGTTTGTCAGTGAAAAAGGATTGGGAACTTGCAAGGAGACTTGGAAAGAAAGGACAACCTTGGTAACCTTACAGGCCATATCTCTTTTGTGTGGTTTCAACCGCAGAAAAATTGGATCTTTATAACTAAATTAGTGAAGAAACTGCGGTCCGTGCCACATTCTTCTCAATCTGTCAGTCTGCGGTGTTATTATTGGTCGTAAACCCATGTCGAATCTGAACAAGTCTGTATAATACGTTATTAATCTGATGTGTAGGGAGAGACAGAAGAAATTAGGTAGATTTGCTGATAATATATTTGTAGGATTTATATCTAGCTAGATGGAATTTATTACTGACCAGTAAGATATATATGTCAGACATGTGGTGAAGGAAAATTTGCAGTGATTTATGTTCTCGTCTGTCTGTCTTTTTTTTTTTTTTTTTTTTTTTTCAATACTCACAAACACACACACACAGAAGCGCCTAGGAAATCCTAGGGAGAGAAAGCCTTCCTTCTAACTTCTTGGGGGGGGGATCGAACCCATGACTTCCAGGTTGGAACGTCTACGTGATTTCGTTTGCACTTGCTTCATTTTCCTTGGTGGCTAAAATCTTGTTATTGATAGCGTGTATAACAGTATATTAATAATATGTTTTTAAATTTTTATTAAAATAATTAAATTAACATAAGTTTAGAAGATAATTTCAAGACGGAGAGAGTATAAGCCAACTGAATTGATCCCTTCCGGGCTTCCCCTACTACAATTGATCCCTTCCGGGCTTCCCCTACTACTGTAGCTATTAAGACTGAGCTTGACTGCAAGACTCACCTGTCGAGCAGGAAAGTCGACTTTGTTGTCTGCTTTCGTCTCGCATTTAAATCTTATTTCACACAGAAAAGAAAGATTACTCCAGATTTGCTCTTTTATTCAACACACTCACCGTCCAAAATTACATTCTCACTTTTTTTTTTTTTGCTGCTACTTTCGAACTTTGAATAATTATTTTAAATTGGTATAATTATTCTAATTGAAAATTTAAAACTTGTTATTGATAATAGGCAAAACCCATATTTTGGTCACTAAGTAAATCATGTTTTTACAATATCCTCATTGAAGGTTTTTTTTTTTTTTTTTTTTTTTTTTTTTTTTTTTTTTGCAATGTCCGCATTCAAGTACACGATTTTTGCAATGTCATCACTAGGTAAGTAAATGGAGACATCATTTTTTTTAACGAAAGAGGGGCACATGCTATCACGTGACTAACAATCGTTATAAACTTAACTTTCCAGATCAAACACAAACACATACTATCAAACTATCAAAAAGACCACACCATTTCATTTCTATTTCTTCAAATTCATATAATAAACACCACTTTTCTGATAGATTTTCAATGACAGAAAGTTAAGTTTTTAAAAGTTGTTAGTCAAGTGCCCCCGTTAAAAAAACTGGCATCTCCATTTACGAGACATTGCAAAAAAATAAACTTCAATGAGAACATGAAAAAACATGATTTCTTTAATGACCAAAATATAGGTTTGCCTTGATAATGTTAGTAGACGGTTATTGATATTATTGAGCAGAAACAGAAATGAGTGATGAATATGTAATATGGCAGTCAAGTTTGTGTACGTTGTACAATTTACAATGCAAAGATGCAGCATGATAGCATAAAATCAACTTAACTGCCAAATAAACACGAGCTCTGATGACAAATGGAAGAGATCTTTGCGGATTCATCATTTCTCGTAGCAACCTTCTGAGGAGAAAAGGAAGGTCTTGGAGTTTCTGTCAAAGGCACAAATAATCTTTCAGATTTCAACTCATCACGATCTTTCAAACTAGTATAGAATAGTGAGTATGGTAAGTAAAAGAATCAGTAGAGCAGTGTGAGAATCAAGAGAATCAACATGTGATCATCTTTGTAAAATTGTAGAGCAATGTAAAATTCACAGTTTCCATGATCAGATAAAGAGAAATGGGGAAAAGGGATTGCCTTTACTCCTCTAGAGCTATCAAAACCATCTGGAAAACCATTGAACAAGACAAGGAATCTCCCTGTTAAAATGCACCACAAAATTTATTTTCTCTAATGAGAACCGAAACGAAACCATTCTAGCTAACAAACAGTCGAGAAACTCCCAGTTAATATAATCGAACACCTTCTCTATGTGCATTGGATAGTGAAAAGATTATGCAGGACAAGTAGATCGAATAAGCCCTTACAAAATCAATAACAATATTCATGCGCGGATATGGTAATTTTCAGTATTTCACCTAATTGAATTCTTGCATCAACACATTCACTTGCTACAAGACAGTACCTAAAGTGGGCATTTACATGGCTGCCGCATTGTAGCCTCAACCTTCCTTAAAATCTCAGACACTTCTGGATCAGAACGCTGCCGCATTGTAGCCTCACTAGGAACCAACAATGTAATTTGACGACGACAAAGTGGGCATTTACATGGCTGCAATGCTGATCCATGATCCCAGACTTGTAGTATACAATTACCTAAATAACAAATAAAATAAGCAACAAACCATAAGCAGATCCTTGTGATAAAATATACTTCCTCCGTCCCAAAATGAATGTCTAATTTTCACTTTGCGAACCTTCAAAAGAATTGGAATTTTTGTAGCATAAGTAAATAAAGATCCTTAATGGACCTAACATATTGCATCATGAGTGTAAGTGAGAACCGTATATAGTCCGAAGCCCATAGTGGATGATCCAGGGGAAGGGTCTGCCTGGGCACTCCACCCACTCCCCCTCCGAGTGGATCCGACGGCACCCACTGAATTTTAAAAATAATTTTTTATAATTTTTTTAACCTTTAATTTATATTCATAAATTTAACAGTGCCCAAAATTAATACTCCCTCTGTCCCCAACCTAAGTGCACATTTTGACTTTTCACGTAAATTAAGAAGGAAGTATTATATTGAAAGTGTTGTGAGTGTGAAAGTAAAATATGAGAAAGAATGAGTTGAGGGAATAGTAAATTATAATGGTGTTGTGAGTATTAAAATAATGTAGGAGAGAGAATGAGTGGAGAAAATAGTAAAGATTCCTTTCCATTTTAGAAAATGTGCACGTAGGAAAGTGTGCACTTAGGTTGAAAACGGAGGGAGTATATGTCTAAATAGTTTAGTTGGTAAAAGCGTCTGATGATAAGTAAATGGATGTCCGGAATTCAATTCCCCTTGGCCATAACCATCAGATTGTCCTTGTTATTTTTGGCCTCTAAAAAACTTTTTTTTACCAAAAAATCTCATATTTGGATTTCTTATATAAATGACTTTAATCTATTATTCATTGTTTTATTTTTTTATCATCATATTTTAAATAAAAAATAATGTCATCATTAAAACATCATTTATATAAATATTTGTTTTTTTTTTTTTTTTTCATGAATTAACATTACTATTTTCAAGTAAACTAATACAATAAAAAGAAAATGACGTGTTAAAAATTAGCAGAGATGTTTGAAAATTTGTTCTTCATTTTCAAGTAAATTCTAACGATTTAAGTTTAGTGAATTATTTTGGCACCCACTAAATATAATTTTTGAGTCTGTCACTGGCACATTATATTTTCTCCGTATTATTTGAAATTGCAAAATTTGCCATTCTCGGTGTCCTATTTAAAATTGTAAAAATTTAAACTGCAATTTTCTTAATACTTTTTAAATAATGAGATTTATTTGTCATACTCGCAATAACTATTCACTTACGTACTATTCTCTATCTCAATTTCTCTCTTCTACCCCATTATCTACATTCATAACGTCTTTATCTTATACTCCCTCCGTGACACTACAAATTACATATTTTCCGTTTATTAAGTGTGTAATTCTTAGTAGATATTTTCTTAATTCTCGCGTCCGACCTTTTTTATTTGTAATTTCAAATGAGACAGTATGAATAGTTAGTGTAAGGGCATATTAGTCCAATAACAAATGCAGCTTTTGCAGTTTTTGGTGGGAACTTGGAATTAAAAGCTTTCGAGCTTAGGCAACGTCGCTTAGCTCTAATATGGCAAAACTCCATTTTCTAGGTCATTTTCTTCCACAGCTCTCTCTCTCTCTCTCTCTCTCTCTCTCTCTCTAGAAATAGGGTTATCAACCAAGAGAGTTAAAGGAGGAAGGCTTCTTTGGAATTCGTTCGCCAGAATTTATAGTAATTTTTCTGGACACGTTTTGCCTGCAGGTTTGTATTAATATCTAGTTAATGATACACAGTTTCCATTTCTTGATTTTCTTTTTGTTTTTTCAGGTTTTAGTGATCTTTTTTTTTTTTGGGAATATTTATATGTGTGGGTTTTCATCAAGGCTAGATCTGTTTGAGGGAATTCATAATACTATTTTCTGGAGTGTGTGATCTTCAATAGTATGCTTTGAATGAGAGAAAATAGATAAATGTTGTCACAATTTATAAGGTTTAAGAAATAAAAATAGAATCTTTACTTATATTTTTGAGGGATTGTTGATCACCGATCTCCGATTCTTGTGAAATATGGAGGTATATGTTAAAATTTTCTTCTACCATGTGTGTGTGTTTGTGTGCATAATGATTTAGATCTTAATGAATTGTTATGTTTGCATATTTTTGTTCTTCAAGTTATATTTTTTTGAAGTTATTGAGTTTTCTAGATCAAAGGCTGTTTTGAGCTATGATGTTCAGATTTCCTGTCGGATCCTTGTCAACAAGACTAAAATGAAAATGTTTGACACGGGTACGACGTCCGAACATCAGAGGTTTTGAGTTAAGAACTTCTAATTTGAAACCTTAATCCAGATCTATAAGTTTTGCAAATCAAGAGTCTTGTTTGAAGTTGATTTTAGGGCTTGTAGCTAGTACTCAAATGATCTTACAGATCCATTGACTGATCCAGAACATTATAAATATATTTGATTAACTATTTGTCAAAAAATCATTCTTTCACTAAGATTAGGGCTTATTTTCATTCTCTTCTTCCTTTTCCGTTTTTTTTTTTTTTTTTAAATTTATTTCCTTAGATAGTAAGATTTTTCCAGTTCATGGGACAGATAACTTTGTTAATTCTTGTAAGAAAATTCTTAGAATGGAAAAATTAAAAGAAAACAAAATATTTGAATATTTGAATGACTATATATATATATATATAAATTTTTGATAAACAATTTTTGCGGTTTAATTTTGAGTAAATTAAACTGCAGGATTTTTCGATGGGTCGAGGAAAGATTGAGATAAAGAGGATCGAGAACACCACGAATCGTCAGGTGACATTCTGCAAGAGGAGAAATGGACTACTTAAGAAAGCTTACGAGTTGTCTGTGCTTTGTGATGCTGAGATTGCTCTCATTGTCTTCTCTAGCCGTGGCCGTGTCTATGAGTATTCTAATAATAACAGGTATATATTTAATTTATTTTTAATTAATTTGCACCTCCAACTAATTAATTATTTTTTCAGTATTCTTAGACCTTAGTTAGCTCATTTACCTATATTTATCTCCAATTTAGCTTCATGTCTTACCCATATTATGTGCATTTATCTTTGTGATGTTGGAATTGTACATGTTAATAACATCTTCAGTTCAGTATGATATCCCACCGTACCATAATAGTATCATTTTTTTATCCGTTCCAAAATATATGTTGCTAATCTTAGTACCATCTTTTGTATTATACAAATAATTAATGTGCTATACTACATTCCTTAAAAATGCTGATAATTCAAATGCAACATTTATCATTTATTATGGGACGGAGGGAGTATATATATGTGTGTGTGTGTTGTACAATAGAAAACAGGCTTTATGTAATCTTTAGGAAGCAAGAGTGGTCTGGTGTGAGTGGGAAGTTCCTTGGATTTTGAGAACAGTTTCCATTTGAGTGTTAAAGAGTAAGAAAAACTAGCAGTTGCACCCTCCTAATCAATATCAAAAAGTTTTTTTTTATTGATATAAAAATAAAAAAGAGTTAAAAGCACTTGAGTTGATACTATGCAATGCTGACAACGCTTTGCTTGCCTTGCCATTGCCACAATTCTTTGTTGTTTGTGAATATCAATGTTTCTTGTCTTCAGTTTCCTCTTTAAGCTTTAAGAAGATGTCTTGCCAACTTTTGTCTCTCCTCTTATATACTTTCAAACTCAAAGTTTAAAATCTTTTAAGTTTTGACATTCATTGATTATCAATATATATAGATCGATATATTGCCGAGCAAAAAAAAAAACGTTGTATACTACTAGTGATCCAACGATTATACAGTGTTTAATCACCGGTGGGACACAATATGAGACACAAAAGTGATACATGATATCTCATATCTGCCTCTGTGTATACAGTGTTTTCATATATCTCTCTTTCCTATTTGCATGTTGACCTCCCTTGCTTCAATATTCTACTTTCCTGTTTTGATGTTCTTCCATTTTTATGATCACTTTTGACTACAGAGATGGGAAAGTTACTCTCTCTCTCTCTCTCTCTCTCTCTCTCTCTCTCTCTCTCTCTCTCACACACACACTTGAAGTTGAAGCTGTGAAACTGAAACCCCATGCGAAATGAAAGTTCCATTTTGGTGATTTCTTCCAATGTTTGCTCCTTCTGTCTCCCTATTTACAGAAGGAAAGACATGCATGGTACCATTTATTGACAGAAGGAACAACTCTCTCTCTCTCTCTCTCTCTCTCTCTCTCTCTCTCTCTCCTACTTGGAACTAGCAATGTATTATTTCAAATTAGTAAATCTTGTTATGATCTTATAAACGAAAATTTGACAATAATTTGGGTGGAATTGCCTGTAAGTTTTGGAATTTTGAAGTTCTAGTCAGTATCTATTATTTCAAAGCATCATTTGTTGGTATTTTTTTCTAAATTTAAAAAGTTACTGTTTTTAGTTGTACAAATACAAATATTATTTTCCTAAATTTAAAGGTGGTCAAAATGACATAACTCCAAACAAAATTAAGGGGGTCGACTGACCCATTAGTGTCGCCACTGCTTAACCTAACACTATGGAAACATGTTAACAGCTTCATTAAATTTTTGCAAACTCGTACTAGCTTATCTAGCTAATATTGTCTACATCCTCATATGCAGCATCAGATCAACTATCGATAGGTACAAGAAGGCAACTACTGATACAGCAAATACTTGCTCAACTCAAGAGATCAATGCTCAAGTATGCACTTTTTTCGAAATATTTTCGATCTATAAATTTTTTATATCGAAGATTGTTAGACTTAATTTGCAGTAGATTCATATAAGTATATAACTAACTTTCTCGTTAGGATAACGGATTTTTCATTTCATTTTGTTAACTTCATCTTCCATGTAGGCGTTGATTACTAAGTTCAATTATGATAATGGCTAATTACTTGCCCACAAGGGCCACAACTAGGGTTGTCATCTGTTGGCGATTTTTTTTTTTTAAAATGTTGAATATTCTCTTTCATTCGGAGTTTAGAGGTTAATTAGAATGTTGAATAGAGCCAATGTAATTTTGAAATGATTGTATGATTTCCGATAATTTGATTGGTTTTTTGGTGTAATTTTGATGCAGTTTTATCAACAAGAATCAAAGAAGCTGCGTAACCAGATACAAATGATGCAGAGTTCTAACAGGTGGTCTATGTTATTACTCCCCCATCCCAAAAAATAGTCTCATTTAACTCCTATTAATATATATATTCGTACGTAGATGCATGCATGAAGTACGTAGCAACGATAGATCTAATGAAAATAACTTTTATTTTTGGGGGGGTAATTAAATGCAGGCATCTAATGGGTGAAGGATTGAGTTCTTTGAACATAAAGGAGCTGAAGCAGTTGGAGAGCAGGCTTGAACGCGGAATCGCTAGGATCAGGTCCAAAAAGGTAATTTCACTTAACATATATATATTCATCAACTCTCTGATTAGTGATTACTCCTCTTAAGCTGCTTCATGCCCTCATTCATATGTATATTTATTTCCTACTTGAACAGCATGAGATGATACTTGCTGAAACTGAAAATTTGCAGAAAAGGGTAATCACTACTTTAACTTATGCTTACGCAGTTACGCTTTTTATTTGTTATAATTATAATAACTATATATATATATGTAAGAATCTGAACGTATAACATATACGTATGATTCAATATATATAATTCTCTTACTCCACCTTTGATATTTCCACTGTTTTATACATGCAGGAAACTGAACTTGAACACTACAATTCATGCCTACGAGCAAAGGTATTACGTATATACTTAATTACTCCCTCCTCAAAATTGAATAATTGTTTTGTTTTATAGCGCTATTTTTGTTACCGCTTATTCAATGAGTGACAGCACTTGAATGTCATTATATCTAATGAATGTACCAAGAAAAATAAAAATGACAGGGTGCAATACTTCAAGAAAGTAGATAACCATTTTGTGACAGATATAAATAGTAACAAGGACAGTATCAATGTGAATGTTTCGTGACGGATATAAATAGTAACCAAGAGTGAGTAGTTGATTAATTTCTGCTTGATTTTCACAAAATTGAAAATGACTCATCTGGAGACGGACCAGACCCTAAAGGGGCTGTGTATATGTTTAATTTGTTTATTTCCTTTGTACCAAAAAAATAAATATCCGGAGTATATAATTTGTGACAGATTGCTGAGAACGAGAGGGTTCAGCAACTAAATATGCAGGTGGGGCAAGATTACAACGCGATCCAGGCATACCTGGCTTCCGGGAATGTTCTTCAGCTGAATCTTATGGACAATCCTCAGTCATATTCTCTTGCAGACAAAAAATCTCTTCATCTCGGGTACATTAACATATATAATTAAGTCAATTATAGTTAATGCAACGGGCGTGTTTGTCAAATGTTTATTTACGTGGATGTTTTCCAGATGAAAGTGACCATGGGAGACTGGAGAGGATGGCATGGAAAAGCTCTATGAAAATGTAATGGAAATAAAGGTTTTGTGCTTCTGGGGGATAATTTATGCACTTACTGTTGTTGGTTTGTGAATTGAAACTCTTGTGATGTTTGTACTAGGATGTTTTAACATCATTTGGGAGATTGCTTTAGTAAAAGTGATTTGATCTAGTAGCTTTGGTTGTGGATTTAATTGGGTCAGTCCTATTGCATAACAGTTGGTTGGGTTGCATTATTAACGAACGAGATAGTGTGGAACTTTGAATAAACATACGCAGATTGACAAGTCGAATGAAAGTGTCTAAAATATTCTTAAATGATTTGCTGAACAAGGAGCATCAATATTCTTAAATGATTTGTTGAATAAGAACCATCGAAATTGAAATGAGCCGACTGCACCGGCTTCAAATCCATTTTATTGTTGATTAATAAAGATTTTTGAGCAAAAAGCACTTTCCATTGTGTTGATAACCCCCCCCCCCCCCCCTCCTTTTCTTCTATATTTAGCATTTAAACACCCTTCCGTTTAAAAATGTTGCAAACATAAAAAAATATTGCTTAAATTTCCTTTTTCCAAATATTTATTGGTTGAAGCACTTAGAACTTCAAAATCCGTGATATCCTCCATCCCACATCAGAAATATGTGGAAATTTAGTGTGACATATAGAAGACCCATACACTACTATTAAGCATCAAATCATCCATTGAATTTTTGGAGACCTGTGATGGGCTGTGGTTGACCCAATTGAGAAGGTACTTAGTGGCCAGTGTGTGGTGCCTGCGTAGCGGGCCGAACTTCGGACTTGGGTCGTTACAAAATCAGTGTTAGTTTAGATAATAAAAATGGATGTTAGCAACATTTTTCTAATTTATGTATATCTAATATTGATTCGGTTAGGCTATTTGAAATGGACTTTTCTATTGTGTGCCCATGAGCACATGATAAGGATTAAAGATTCTCTTGTAATGTGTGTCAAATTAATACTTGACGCACATTACAAGAGAATCTTTGATTAAATCTTTTAAAGATTCTCTTGAAATATGTGTCAAATTAATACTTGACACACATTACAAGAGAATCTTTAAAAGATTCTCTTGTAATGTGTGTCAAGTATTAATTTGACACACAATACAAGAGAAACTTTAATCCTTATCACGTGCCCATGGACACACGATAGAAAAATCCATTTGAAATATATGACTGCTTTTTCTTTCTTCCACCTTCAGAACAAAATTGAAAAGGGTATGAGATAGGATTGTTTGATAAAGTATAAGATTTTTGATGATTTTCTTTTATTATACCTAAAAATAGGAGCGAGACTAATAAAATATGTGACTTTCTAAGAGTAATTATATTTATAGTATTTATAAATAGATTTTTGATCAAATTTATCCCTAAATATGGCTATTACACGAGGGGTAAATATGTCCCAAAAAATTAAAATTTGATAAAGAAGCCGTTATAAAAAAAATTTGGACAAAAATACCCATCAAACAGTTTTATTAAACCCAACGAATTTTTTGAACCGCGAGCCAAAGCCCGATATGTCGCAATATGGTATGTTCAAGCCCGTCTCGTTCCTTATGGGTCCACGGGCTTGACGGACCTCCGGCGGGCTTAAGCCCAAATTGGCCATCTCCGGTCCAAGCCCTTGGGAACGAGTACTCGGGCCGTGTTAACTCACACACACGCACACAGAAATATCAACAAGTCTCCTCCATTTTTTTCTTAGTGGAGTCAATACCCTGCTGTACTGACTCTACTTGATCATTCTCCTTCTCTCTCTCTCTCTCTCTCTCTCTCAAGTTAAAGGTAACCTCTTTTGATTCTTTCTTTTTCCTAATTATTTTTCAATTATTGTTCTCCCTGCTTTCTACCCTTTGTTTTACTCAATATCTCTCAATTTTGTTATCATTTCATGTCTTCTCACCATGATTTTTTCTATTACCCGATTGATTTATTGGATTTCCTTGAAACAACACGGGGTGGGGAAGATCTAATTGGGGTTTTTTTTCTTTTTCTTTTTTTTCCTTTATATATTTATTTATTTTTATTACAATTATTATTGTTTTTTTAGAGAATATTTGTTGTTTTGAAGTTAATGATCTTTGTTTTTCTCCATATAATTGATCTTTTTGTTCTTTCTTGTCTGTCAAAATTACTACCTCCGTCCTTGATAGATGGGCTCATTTTGATTTTGTGGTCAACTCTCGAGTGAACTTTGAAGTACTATTTTTTTTTTTAATGAAATTTTGATAATTCCTTATGGAAATTCCAAAAATTGTTATTGATGCACTACAAACGTGATGATAATAACTTTTGTGTAAAGTTTTGGTCAGTCAATTGAGTTGACAATCAAAAATATAATGACATATTGTTTCCGGGACGGAGGGAGCGTAATATATGTTCTTAGTGAGTAGGGGAACACTAATGAGAAAGGGAGCAAAAGGGTTGAATAGAAATACCTTCTTGTGCATATCTTAAAATTTTGGATTCTGTAGTATGATAGATAAAGAGAAGAGCTGTTGCACTTAAAGTATGATAATTGGACTAAGTTGATTTGACAGAATTTTGAACCTTTATTAATTTGTAATTGTCTTTCTCAGTTCCCTGTCTCGGATTCAGTTGTGATCAATACTACTGACTTTGCACCATAATATTTACTTTCTAGATTTTATTTTGATGAATTGTAAACCTATATATTGATATGATTAACTTGTTTTTATTTTTTGCAGATAATTTATTTCATATCATGGGTGGAAGTTCAATTGATGATGATTGGGAGCTCGCTTCTCCTGAAAACGTGCTTCGAACTCTAGTTTTGGTTGGACGAACTGGCAATGGCAAAAGTGCCACAGGCAATAGCATCATCGGAAAGAAGGCTTTCATATCAAGGGCGAGTTCTGCAGGTGTTACAAGTACCTGTGAGTTGCAGCATACTGTTCTGAAAGATGGTCAGATTCTTAATGTGATTGATACTCCAGGTATGTGTATCATTTTGAAATTCTATAGTTAAAATCCATTAGATTTGTCGTATACTCCCTCCGTCCTGGAAAGTTAGTCCCATTTTTGGTTGTTAACTTGAGTCAACTGTGAGCAATAATTTAGATTAGTTGTAATTATCCTAATGAAAATCTGAAAGTTGTTATTGATAGCATTTACAATGGTGTACCAATAACAATTTTGTAGATTTTTATTGGAATACTTAATACTAACCTAAATTATTGCTCAAAGTTGACGTCCAAAAAAGTGGGACTAACTTTCCGCCACGGAGGGAGTATAAAGTTATAGACTGGACAATGTTCCTTGATGTTATTAGTGGTTGAAAAGAATGTCAAAATTTGAAGTAAATTCTTAACTCCTTGTGTACAAACCACTAATAATAAATAAAGTCATGTTTCTACCAAGAATTGTTGAGAAAAATTAGATGCCACAGGTCTATCCCATCTCTTTTATGATTATTATGTACTTGTGAAATGCAGTTTAATTCAGAATCATTGACATATTACAATCGCAGGTTTATTCGATTTTTCTTCGGGATCTGAATTTATCGGAAAAGAAATTGTCAAATGCATAAATATGGCTAAGGATGGTATCCACGCTGTTCTTGTTGTTCTGTCAGTCAGAAACCGCTTCTCAAAAGAGGAAGAAGCTGCAATTAGTAGCTTAAGGACATTATTTGGAAGCAAAATTAATGACTACATGATTGTTGTTTTTACTGGAGGGGATGAACTTGAAGAAAATGAGGAGACTTTGGAAGATTTTCTGGGAAATGAATGTCCTGAGCCTTTAAAGGTAAATCTGCGGTTGATGTTTTCACTTATATAAGTTTCTGATTTAGTATCCATGCCCAGGCCCGGCCCGGCCCAATAGGATAGGCGACTAAGGCGACCGCCTTGGGCCCCCAAATTTTTAGCTTATTTTAGGGCCCCCAAATTTTACTCTTAATGTATACTCCCTCCGTCCCAACGAAAAAGCCACAAATTTCCTTTTTGGGCGTCCCATTTAAAAAGGCACTTTCCCAAAAAGGAAACCTTAAATCACTATTCTCTCCACTCATTCTCTCTCCTACTTTACTTTTACACTCACAACATTCTCTTTCTTACATCACCTCCCACTCATTCTCTCTCCTATTTAATTTTTCATACTCACAACATTTAAACTTTTTCTCTTTCCTACATCACATTTCTTATTTTGCGTGCCCGGCTAATTTTGTGCATCTTTCGCTGGGACGGAGGGAGTATATAATAATAGATCTCGCTAGAATGAAGTGTCCCACTGGAAAAGTAGTCTGATTTAAAACCTATCACCCGAGTTCGAGACACACGCCCAGCGATTCCATCTTTTTCTTTTTCTTTTTCTAAAACCTCCCATTTTTCCAAGTTTGATTTTCTTCTTACAGTTTATTTATTTATTTTCAATCACCATTTCAACATCATTGCAATATTTTTTAGAATCATTGTATATTTCAATAAAATTTTGTCCAAGTTCAAAACTAAATATTTTTATTAATAAAATTTCTAAATCTAATTGTTAGTCTACGATTCAATATAAGGTCCAACTGTTTAAGAATACAAAAATCTAAGTTAAGTCGGAAATATACATCTCCAATAAAGATTTGAAATGCCACTTAAGAGACTCAACTAAACAGTTTGCCTTAGGCCCCATTATTCACAAGACCGGTCCTGTCCATGCCAGTCAGTATGTATGGTAGTTATTTTACATATGTAAGTTGCATTCTTTTCATTTAGAAGTGATTCAGTTTGGTTAAGGATTATCCATCTTCTTGGCTAATGAACTAAATGGATTCAATGTGTGTTATTGTTCATTTTTTTTAACCTTTTAACTTGCGATATCTATACATGTTTTCTATGAGCTTTATTCATGAATGTTTGATGTTTTGTGAAAACTATTCTTAACTATTTCACCATCGTGTGCTGACTTTACTAAATTAAGCAAATATAAAATACCCAAAAAGGAAATTTGAACTTTATTATTTATTTTTTTAAAAAAAAAACTAAGATCAATTTTGAGCTACTTCTAGAGCTTCAGTATTTACTTGATTCTGACCCTTTTCGGTCTTTCATCATGGGTCATTCGAAAACAGCCCCTCTGTGCTTTAATATAGGGCAAGGCTGCGTACATCCGACCCCCCTTACCCCACTGTAGGTGCCTTTGCGGTACTGGGGTAATGTTGTTGATGTTGTTGTTGTCGTTTTAATTGCTTTATGTTTTCTTCATTGGGCTTCAAAGTTATGTTATTTTTTCATTAGAGGCTCAAAAATGACTAACATATTTGGATGAGAGTATTTTGTATCTGTTTCCTGTATTCTGCAGAATATTTTGTTCAAACTGTGTTCTGATTCCTTGTTGGGCTAAAATATTTTGTTATGTATCCAGTTCGCATTTAGAGGAATAACTGCGTGGTTGTACAACACTGTATTTCTTTTATCCGCAATAATAATTTCGAGCCCTGGGAGTGCAGCATCGTTAAAACTGTGGGAGAGATTTGCCTCCCTTGTGGTCCTATTCGTCTCGAACCAGATTAGTCGGCATCCAATGTGGTGTTCGGATACTGGTGCTTCAGAAAAAAAAAATCCTTATGCAGCATTTTGTTTATTATTTATTTGCTTATCTTGATTCTTTGATTTCCTGTAACTTATGTTCACAGAGCAACTACTCGATTAGATCTATATCCACCCCCCCCTCCTTCCTGTAACATCTGTTCAAAATAACTTCCTCAAGTTAATTCTGGGATGCCTGTTGTCAGCCAATGCCATCTGGGAAAACAACTATGTAGTGCAGGAAAAAAACGAACTTAATATAGAAACTTGTGAATCACTGTGGGAGTTTTGTTTGTATCTGCTTCAGAAAAACTTTACTAGCTGGTCTGTGATGAGATATTTGCAAGCGTTTGCATTATATTTATTTCTTTAATATAGCTGTGCCTAAGGCTTTGTTGTTGTTGTAGCTGTGCCTAGTGTCTGGATGCAACTGCATTGAACTATATCATATTTTTCCAATACTATTTCATGCTTACAATTACTAATTTACAATTTTTCAATTGTTTATTCAACTAAATATCTTCAAACTTTTAAGATTATTAATAGATTCTATGCGTTATATTTATCTCACTGGGAAAATAAGATGTTATGATGAATTAATCATTTATTATATTCATTTAGGAAACCCTTCTCATGTGTGGAAATAGGCGGGTGCTTTTTGATAACAGAACAAAAGATCCCTGGAAGAAAGCAGAACAAGTTGAAGAACTGCTTTCGCTTGTAAACATGGTAACAACAAAGAATGGTGGGAAACCATTCACAGATGAGATCTTTGTTGAATTAAAGGTTGGTATTTATTGGTTCACATTATATGCGGATTTCTTAGCAAATATTTCCCATTTACGAAGTTAATTGCATTTACTTGGCAGAAAGGGACTATGGAACTTCGTGATCATACAGAAAAAGTTAATTCCTTGGAGGGTTGCACTAAGCAGGAAATTTCTGAGTTGAACGAGAAAATGTATAAAACGTATGAAGAACAGCTGAAGCGAATAACTGAAATGGTATGCTTACTCTACTTGAATTTATGGTATTCGTAGTGCATGTCCACTTGGTTTTCTGCACACCCAATAATCCCTCATTTGTTTGAATTAAATTGATGTTTTCTTTGAAAGGTAGGACATCCATTCTCTTCTCGATCTTGGTAGGAGAGTATTGATTTTTTTCTTTTTGGTAATAAACTCTCACATCCTTAGTAATTTCTTAGTTCTATTGTAAATTGACGAGAAGGTTGTAGCCTTGTGGTTGGTGCTCCGCGCTTGAGACCATAGGTCTTGAGTTCGAGTCATCATAGGGGAGAATATGAGAACAATATGTAGATCCTCTTAAAAATAAAAATAAAAAATAGCTCTATTGTAAATAGAGGTGTGATAAAAAGAATCAATACCCATGGGCCATGTGCTTATATAGACCTATGCTAAACTTTAACATGTGAAGATTATTTTCTTTGAGCATTACAATGAAAGATGTGTTAACATTATAAAGCGAATGAATATCCTAATTATTTCCAAGCTGTTTTTTTGTTTGTTAACGGTAGCTCTTCTTGGGCATTATATCAATTGTTTGAAAGGTAGCGCGTTACCCTTATTGCATTAGAAAGGAATTCTATGAGATGTCTTTAGATAGGATGGCACGTGAGGTGCTTTGTTAAACCAGTGATGCTAATGATATTGGTGTCAGTCTTCTTTCCTACCTTTCCAAATTCTCTTTTCCTGTGACATACTCCCTCCATCCCAAAATGAATGTGCAATTTTTACTTTTAGGGAGATCTAAGAAAATTTGGATTTTACTATCTCCGTCCCAAAATGAATAAAAAAAGGGGATGCTCGGCGCACAAAGCAACCCCGCGCAGATAGGGGCTGGGGAAGGGTCCCACCAAAAGGGTGAAATGTAGGCAAACATTAAGGGGCTGGGGAAGGGTCCCACCAAAAGGGTGAAATGTAGGCAAACATTACCTCAAGGTCATATGGAAACACCTCAACCAGTGCGCCAAGGCTACCATTCCCATCTAAAATTTATGTACTTGTACTTTTAAAAATGCTACTCCCTCCATCCCAAAATGAATGTCCATAAAATTCTCAAATTTGCTCTTAATCAAAAGCAAATTTGAGAATTTTTTTGGACATTTATTTTGGGACGGAGTGAGTTGCATTTTTAGCAATACAAGTACATAAAAACCCTTAATCATCTCACCATATTGCATTACGAGTGCAAGTGTGAATTAGAATGTGTTGTTTGATGATGGATGATTTAGTAACTTACCCAAAAATTGGACTTTCATTTTGGGACATTTTTTTTTTTGGACAATTAGACTTTCGTTTCGGGAGGGATGGAATGTTAATTACTTGATGCTCTTATGAAAGACAGAACCAAAGAAACAACCATTGTTGATGTTTTAACCTTAAATTAATGATGGCACTATTCCTTGCTGCCCATACGTACTCAATAACCAATGGCTAGATACCAGCTTTGTGCTACATGGATGTATAGGTGTTCGGTTTCAAATGATGTGCTGGTCTGACCCATAATGCTACTCCTTTCCCTTGTTTTCAAAATTTCCCAGGACATTTATAAGCATAATGTTACATTGGACATGGTTCTTTGCAGTGTACATTATTATATGTCATTTTCTTTGCAAGTTTTAAAGTGGATCTCTTTGAAAAAGTGAGGATTGCATCCTTGAGTAACGTTCTTTTGACTGGGAAATGGATTGAAGTTAGATTGTCCTTGTTCAAGTGAAGATAATCATCAGATTTGCTAAAGTTCAATATTCTAAATGGAACACTGGCATGTTTTCTTGAATGGTACTCCCTCCGTCCCTAAATGAATGTCCGAAATTCACTGTCCTTGTTCAAGTGAAGATAATCATCAGATTTGCTAAAGTTCAATATTCTAAATGGAACACTTGCATGTTTTCTTGAATGGCATTATGGTACTCCCTCCGTCCCTAAATGAATGTCCGAAATTCATTTAGGGGACACTCTGAAAATGTGTACTTTTTGTACATTTAAATGGCAAATATGCATAAATTTCTAGTTATTCACTCAACATTTAGTTTTGCGAGAATAAAGTGACTATTGAAAATTTTTGGTAAAAAAAAAGATGACAGTTTTTTTTCAAAAAAAGACATTCATTTTGGGACAAAAATTTCTTGAAAATGGACATTCATTTAGGGAGAGGGGGTATCTTGTTATAATGTCATTTTGAACAACTGAATTATACTTTCAGTTCCGAGAGTTATCTAATCTTTTGGGCTTGCATGTTTTTTGTTTTTCACCTCGTGTGATACCCTTTTTCGCCTCGTGTGATACCCTTCTTCCACGCTATTTGTGACTACTGTGTGATATTTTTCTTGTTTATACAGGTTGAGTTGAAGCTGAAGGAAGCAACCCGCAGGCTTGAGCAGCAACTGGCTGAAGAGCAAGCTGCCAGATTGAGGGCAGAAGAAATTGCTCAAACGGCTCAAAAGCAATCAAATGATGAAATCCGCAAGTTGAGAGAGAGCTTAGAGAATGCCCGGAGGGAAACAGATGAGCTCCGGAAACAAGCTGAAAGTGGCAAATGCTCCATTTTATGAAGCAAATATGTTCTGAGATTGGGCTATATTATGATAATATGTTCATAGTTGCTTCTAAAAATGGTTGTTTAACTGTTAAACTCGTATGATGTTTCTTGAGTGTTGCGTAGCAGACGCTTGCGTTTATTTGTACTTATCGAAAAAGATTTATACTGAACTATTATTACGTTTGTCTTTTTTGGGGGTTTCCATAAAAGAGTAACATTTTAGAAGTGGTTTGGGAGTTGGAATAGAGAGAAGAAGAAGAGTGTGAATATGGAAGAAGTGGTGGTGGTGGTGGTGGAGGGCCGGAGAAGGAAGGAAAAAGCCGTTGTGACCTTTAGAGATTAGGGTCAGGGTTGTAATGGTAAATTAGGGATTTGGCACCGCTCCTCTCACTTGCGTGCTACACCGCTTCTACATATGATCTACAAAAACTGGTCGGATTTTGGTGGATGGACGTTCATGATTAATTTGATATATATGGACCCGCTTTAAGTTAAATTAATATTAGTCATTGATAAGAAAATTGAGAATATGTGATAAAATTGCAGCCATTGGCTGGAGCACTGCAACAAAAAAAGACAGGCTTTGTAGATAGACTTGCAATGCAATGCACGTGTAAATTCACAAGCTTACCCTAATTTTTGGCTATATATGCACCTTAACAATTACCCGAATGGCACACATATGCCCCGACTCCTCGTTGTAGGATGACGGCGATAAATGTTTGTGTCGGAGATATCGAAAATGGTTGTTTTAAATTGTTAACTCTCTTTTAACTATCGTATTAACAAATCATCGAAGCATAAGCATAGGTGTGTCTTAAAGGACAGACAGGTTTATTTATTTGAAATTGATTAATTTATATGTATGCTCGAATTTTCTGGCTTGTGTTGTTGTGCATGAGTGTTAGGCTGTCTTCTCTGATGCCCTCTCCATGCCCTCTCCAATTGAGGATCATCCGAAAGCTTTTGGAAAATCCGTGACTAGGCAATGGATATTCTTCTCATGTGGAGCGAACCGGTTCAAGCACAATTTGGTAGATACGAGCAAGAATTATATCTGCTGCCTCCTGAGGTGATCTCTTTGATCGACGATTGTCTAAAAGTTTTCAAGCACTCAGGTGATGGAGAAATGAAAATCTCCTAGTGAGTAGTGAACCAGTTCAAGTACAATTCTATAGCTACGAGAAAGTCACACAAACACAGGTCGCCACCCCTCCTCTAGAGAACCTCCTCGCAACGGATCGAAAATAGTAAGCCAGGGGACTTTGGAGCAACCTATTTGATAGGGAGCGGAGTAAGCATAATTTGATTTGTGGACACGATATCGTCGTGTTCATACGATAATTGATATTAGTCAATTCCAAATTATTTTATAACATTAATTTTGTTGTTGATATTGTATCATATTTTATAAATGTTATATGTACAAACTACAAAATATTGGAGATGAATGTATTTTTGAAGCCACTTTTGCTTATGTATTTTGTGAAGGGGGATTCATGGCTTAGAACAATCATTTAACCCATTGAAAAATTCTTCTAGTCAAATCAATTTCTTATTATAATTGATGTTTTATTTACTTGCACCTTATTGTAAACGTTTAGTTGACATCATTTATTCATGGCTAGTATTAATTTCTTAAAATGGAATAATAAAATTTAATTTCCCATCATTTCCATCTTTTAAACTACAAAGTTTTTGTACTAAAATGAATGTTTCAGCTCTCGAGACTTTCAAAATAAAGTTCAAATAATGACGGAATCACTCGATTTCCTGAATAACTTTATATCTACTTCTCTTGATTTTATATATTATATTGTAAATAACGAGATGAATTAGATAAAAAAAATATTCAGGTATTGCCTTTAGATTCTCTTTTTTCTATATAGAAAAAGAAAAGGATCCTTTATAGGCCACAGATCTAAATTGTTATAACGTAATAAATCGATCACTTTTGACAGAAGAGGTAGGCATTTTTATTTTATTTTGCAATCATCGTTCACACTTGTTGAGTACATGAAATCGTTGAGTACATGAAATCGATCCCTCTCCTCTCAACCTCAACTGGCGTGGTGATAAGACGTAAGTTGACGTTGAGACATCGTAAAAAAAATTAATACTTTTCTACTAGTCAACTTTTTTGCAATCGCTTAAAATAGTAAAAAAATCAAAATCAGATGTGGGTTGAAACAGGAAAAAAATCACACAACAATAATGATAGAGATCAGAAATATCAAAATCTGGTGAAATGTTGTTATTATTATGATAAAGAAATTGAAGTCTGTCACTTTCTCAATTTCCTCAAACCCTAATTTCATTCACTCCAGAAAGGGACTCTGTGTACTGAATATTTTTACCAAGTGTGAAACAGTTGAAACCAACATTAAATTGCTTGAAAAATAAGCTCCCAAATCTTAATTAATCTGATTCTTCATTGAATGCTCACCACCTAACTCTTCCCCTTTTCAGTTTTTCCCACCAAATCAATCATAAGAGCAAGAAATGTGATTCTGATTTTTATTTTGATTTTGACCAAGATATTTTGGTTACAGTTTGATTTTTGACTTGGGAAGAAATGGGGAATCGATTTATATGTATGAACAAGAAGGATGCATCTAAAAATGGATCGAAGAGCAAGAGAATGGGTAGTCAATCTCAACGGAAGTTGGTGGCGACCGACGAGGAGCTTTTGCACCGGCAAGCTCTTTCTATGGCGATTCATCAACATCAGTTGTCTCAGCGTTTTGATGGATCCATGTCTCGCCGAACTGGGTCAACTAGTTCTCGCCGCCGGAATCCCTCCGATCCCCTCTTGAATTCCAAACCGGTAGGTGCTGTTTTCATGATTTGTTGGCTTAAAATTTTGTTTTCATTGATGGGTATCTCGAAATTTGTTTACCCTTTTGGTATGCAGTAATGGTGTTTGCTTAAATGCTACTTTGAACTACTGGAAATTAGAATGGCCATTTATTATGGAGTGTCATGAAATTCATACATGTAGTGGTAGCTAGCTGAAACTTTTGAACAAGAAAAGATATTCTTTTACATTTTTATGTTTGGGAGAACTGAAAAGAGATGTTTTGAGAAGTGTTATATAAAAAAAAAAAAATTTGCCTATTCTTTTTGTCCCTGAGGTAGCCCTTTTGCTAGGACAGAAAGAACTGTACTAGGTTAGATGTTGAATTGTCCGTAGAGTAGTGGGCTACCTGAAACTTCATAGCGTAAAGTCAACTCGATACTCTTTGAATTTACGGTTTCAAATGTTAGACACATTTGAAATTATTGCCAAGTAGGTTAATAAGTTGAGCAAACTGAGGAGAATACTGACTGAAAGTGCATTTGTCATCAGAGGTCAAAAAGATCTGTAAATCTTTGAGAAATGAGTTTTTTTTTTTTAAATCAAAGTTTAAGAAGTTGCTAGATTTTGTTGAGATAATCTAAATGGCTGCTGGCCGGTTTGGTGCAACTCGTTTTGTTCCAGCAATGGTTGATGTTGATCTTTTCAATAAACCAAAACCTAGATAACCAAGTTCGTCATGAAATCCATGTTTTCAGTTGGTGCATTATGTTTTATCAATATTAGTTTGTTCCTACTTGGCAAAAGAAACAGCAAACAGTTGTCTTAGACACACGAGTTTACAACTATGCAAATGCCCAAGCAAAATTATGAGTAGGATTTTGTGTACCCCAAATGACATCAGCTTTCCCCTGTTTCTTTTATCTTAATTTTTTATTTTTTCGCAAATTAACAATACATTGACATGAAAGAAAAATAATTTTCAGTAAGATGTATCATTCAGACACTTAATATGTGTGTGTGTGTGTGTGTGTGTATTTAGCATAACTTTAAACTTCTTGTACAGGCTCCAGAATCTTTGGAAAATATTGAAACAAAGAAAGTTGTTTTGATACATGGAGAAGGATTTGGTGCATGGTGCTGGTACAAAACTACTGCTCTATTAGAGGAGTCGGGACTGCTTCCTACTGCGTTAGATCTCAGTGGATCTGGTATCGACTTAACTGACCCAAACAGTATTCTTACTCTGGCAGACTACTCAAAACCATTAACTAATTACTTGCAAAACCTAGAAGAAGATGATAAGGCAAGGAATATATGTGTCAAAAGGCATTCATCTTACCTTTTTATTACCATTATCCTAGTTTGGCTTGCTAAGAGTTGTCATGTGCCTACTTGTTTAGGTGATTTTGGTTGCTCACAGTACTGGAGGTGCTTGTGTCTCCTATGCGTTGGAGCACTTTCAGAAGAAGATTTCAAAAGCAGTTTTCGTGTGTGCTACAATGGTATCTGATGGACAGAGGCCGTTTGATGTGTTTGCTGAGGAGGTACAAATACATTATTTAATATGTGTTAGTTGGTGGGTCTTAACTCTTAAAGAGTGTTTATCTTATGATGACTACGACACTACACCTTCTATGCGTTCTTGCAGTTCTATGTTCCTTGCTTGTTTCTTACCCTTTGCCATAAAATCTTGTGCTGTTTCCTACTATAAACAAGGCAATAAATTTCCCTTCAATCATTCATGTATTGTTTACTGAAACTTACAGCTGAGTGAATATACGCCACTATTTTGATTTTGAACATTCCACTTGCACTAGGAAAAAGGAAGTTGGACGCCCTCCAATAAATATCACTCCTCAATCTTCATATTATCTGAATGATAATTTGAGATTTAATACTGGTAACGCCTTATTTATGCATATATGTTTATATATAGGAGAGAAGTTCTTTTGTGGTGACTCCTTCGATGCCATGTTTCATCGTTTACTTGTCAATCCTCGAGTTTTGACATATCATGATGCATGTCATTTGTTAATCACATTGTCTTTATTTTCTGAGATGAAACGGGTAAAGCTTTGACATGAGGGTTAAAATTTTATAGGTATCATATTCAGTGTATTTCATGCAGTTTCAGGAATAAAATGTGTACAAATGGAGATGAATATGGTTGGATGGTCACGAGATACTACAAATGAATCATGTTAGTTATTTTGGGTCAATTAGTAATCAGCACATATCAGAGATGATATTGGTTGCAGAATAATAATGTCAAGTTGGATGAAGTGGAGGAGGTTAGAAGCAATACCCTATTTGTCAGTGTAGCCAAAATGAGAAAGCTAAATTTATATTTTTGGTAAAACTAGAGAAATTAAGTTTGAAATGAACACATTCATCAGAATATTCTATGTAGCCAACAGGTGATAAAGTTAGTAAGGTTCAGGGCCGGCCCAAGGGGGGGGGGGGTCAGTGAGGGCAACCGCCCGGGGCCCTTAGTGGTAAGGGGCCCATTCTTAAGTAGGCTATAGTGTATATAGTATGTATATGTTTTTTATAATTATAATAAATATTTAAAAAATGCTCGCATTCAGTTTTTAAAAAAGGCCCACATTCAGTTTTTTAAAAAGGCCCACATTCGTATTTAAAAAAAAAAAAAAGCTTTTGTTAAACAGACACGGAAAAGGGAGAAAGGCCCACATTCAGATTTAAAAAAAAAAATTCTTTTGTTAAACACTAACAGACACGGAAAAGGGAGAAAGGACTCCTTTCTCTATTTCTTCCTAGTCCAACCGAAGACGAAGAGACTGAGATGATCGTCGCCACTCGCCCGCCGACGCCGTCCACCACCATCCTGCTATCTCTTTTCTCTATTTCTTCCTAGTTCCACTATTTAGGGCTTCTATTTAACAAAGATTTTGCCAACAAACACAAAGGTAATTTATTTTTCGACTTCAATTTCTTTATTTGATCGTAGATTACTTCGATTTAAGTTAATTTGGGGATAGAAGTTTCTCAAAAATTGAAATTACTTCAATTCCTTTAACTATGCCTGTAACCGTGGCATCGGCCGAAAGAAGTTTCTCAAAATTGAAATTATTGAAAAATTACTTGAGGTCTTCAATGTCTCAAGAAAGGCTGAGCGATCTTGCCATTTTGTCTATTGAGAAGGATTTTGTGAAAAATATTGATATTGATACGGTCATTAATGATTTTGCATCTAGAAAAGCTCGAAAAAGTTTGTTTATATGATCATAATGCATCTTTAATCGTTTTTTACTTTTGGTCCAATGAAAGACCATACCCATTGCATAAAAGTTGAAGATATTAAGGCCCCTGTTTTCAAGGTTAGTTACATGTACTCCTGCTTCTGTTAAAGGATACTCGATGAAAATATTTGTTCAACCATCATGTCTTTCTGCAGCGTAATCACATAAGCATTTATATGATGATTTAAGATAAGTGACATTACTTTACTTCTGTTTTATCTAGGTAAAAATATATAGCATTTGAGTATCGTAAAAATATATAGCATTTGAGTATCGTAAAAATGTCCAATTAATTAGGGGCCTCTTCATCTGATTTCGCCCGGGGCCCACAAAAGTCTAGGAACGGCCCTGGTAAGGTTGCTATATCATTGACAGCAATCGTCTTAGAGGTTAGGAAGAGCAAGCAAACTAGAATGTTAATCATTAAGGACAGGGGTTGGTGCAGCTTTATGGGATAATCTTGCCTTGGGTTGAACACAAATAGTGTCGGGATTCATGTAGTTGGCGCCAAGTAATTGGGGAAAGGCTGTTGTATTGCATTGTAATTGTCGAATTTTGGGTTAAACATGTTTTTACAATAATTTGTTTTGCAGCTTGGGTCAGCAGAACAATTTGTCAAGGAATCCAAGTTTCTAATATATGGGAATGGTAAAGACAAACCTCCAACTGGATTTATGTTTGAGAAGCAGCTGATGCGTGGATTATATTTCAATCAGTCTCTTTCGAAGGTACTTTTTACACATTAATATTCTCCACTGTTTTCTGGCTGGGACTTTTAACTCACTTTTAATCACTGAAGAAATTATTCGAGGTCCTCCACTTTATACTTCTGAACAAAAAAAGGTTGTAAAGACTAGCCAAGTTACTAAAAAGGGAAATGAGGAAGAATGTAATTGTTGGAAAAAAGATAGGTAAGAAGATCTCTATAGCATGTTGCAAGCATTGAAGAGACCCCTACCCAAAATGAAAATTTAGCTGCAATGGAACCCTAAACAAGATTCGATATGCAGTTCGATTGGAAATTTCCTAAGCCTTGGCCCTGAAAGAAGCTTCAAAACTCATGCCGACCCAATTCAAATTATAAAGTAGATTGGTATTCAAAGATATTTTCATATATTTTTCGGTTCGAAAAAGCTAGAAATCTGCACATACCCAGCACTTCCAGAAAAGCTTGCCAACTTTTCCATCCCAGAAAACCACTCAGCAACATTTCAATGCCAAAAGACTCATTCGCAGCTCACTACTAGTAGAGACAACCAGCCCCGTAGATTCTTCCATGTTTCAAGTGGCAATTATGTTTGCACTTATATCATATCTCATATATGCATTCATATAATATACTCATTCCGTCCCATAATGATAGTCTCATTTGACTATTCAAACAATTTTACAACCTATTTTAATTCCCATCACTAACTTTAATGATGTTCAATTATTCTCCATTACTCCCTTTTCTTCCTTGGTTGGCTCTCATCCTCTCATTCCTTGGTTGGCAAATTTGAAAGGAAAATGATTTTATCCTTAACAATTATGAAAATGGGACTATCTTTTTTGGACAAACAAAAATGGCATATGAGAACATCATTAGGCAAAACTAATATTTTGGTCACGGAATTATAAGCCAATTTCTAATGTCCTCACTATTCTTTTATTTTGTTGATTGTCCTCACTGAACTTTTTAACATTTTTCAATGTCACTCACCTATCAGTCCAATAAATCATCAAAAACCTAACTGAAGTAAGTTATGTGGCTTCACGAGGCTAACTTATGTTATGTTTTTGACGACTTTGTTAACTTATGCGTATTTGGGTTTTCAGGATGGAAACACACACCCCCCGCCCCCGCCATTTTACATGCACGTGAGCTTCACATGTCTCACCTAACCTAAAATAATCGTCAAATTTTTAACCTAAGTTAGTTGCGTGACTAACTTTCATTAAGTTTTTGACGATTTATTGATTGGAGTAGTGACATTGAAAAATGTGAAAATGTTTAGTTAGGATAATCCAAAAAGTAAAAGAACAGTGAGGACATTAGAAATTGACATATAGTTCAGTGACCAAAATATTCTTTTTACCAACATCTTTATGGATGGAAGCACGAGCTACATAGGTGCAAGCAGGAGCAATCCCCCCCCCCCCCCAAAACTTTTTTTTGTTTATTAACAATGGTGTTTCACTATTATAAATACCCCCCCCCCCCCCACACACACACACTATAAATTACACTTTTGTTTTGAACACGGGGATTAAGTGGTTGGATCTCATTGAATAAATAAGTATTAAAACATTTTCATTCTAGGAAATTTTAATTTTTTAACGAGACACCCAAAGAGGTAAAGAGTGTAACTTTTAGTGGGACGGAGTAATATATGTTGGAATAAAATGTTTTATATTTATGATTTTCATTTGGTAAGTAAGATTTGTAGATGTTGAACGATTATATATGTTATATGTTGAACCTTTTGGTACGTATAATTATGTTGTATATGTGTTGAATCGTATGACAGATCAATGGATGTATTATTGTCACCATCATCAAATCTAAAGTTGTTTGTATATTAAAAAAATAGCCAAAAAAAATTCATTTATCTTTCCTTTGCTCCGAAATTTCTTCCCCCCCCCTCCCCCCTTTTCTCAAATTCATGGCTCCAATGGAAGGAGTATGTTTCTTGTGTGTGTATGAAATGTATGCAAGCACATAGCATTCAAAGTAGTAACCGATGAATTTTCAGTTAACTATAAATACACCAATCATCCCTAATTTTTTTTCTTGCTGTTGCCCATTTCAGGATATTGCTTTGGCCATGGCATCCATGAGACCCACCCCTCTGGGCCCGATAATGGAGAAGCTATCACTGTCAGCTGATAAATATGGGGCTGCGAAGAGATTCTTTGTTCAAACACTTGATGATCACGCCCTATCTCCAGATATCCAAGAAAAGCTTGTGCGAGAAAACCCACCCGCAGGAGTCTTCAAGATCAAAGGGAGTGATCATTGCCCTTTTTTCTCAAAACCTCAGTCACTCCACAAAATTTTACTTGAAATTGCACAGATTTCATAGGACAAAATTTGGAAAAGTGGGTTTTTCGTATTACTTGGAAAGGACACAATTTGTTTTCAGTTTGTAGAGAGCTGTACAATGGTAGAAGGGAATTGTTTTATGTATTTTTTCAACTTCATTATTATTGTTTATAATGTAAATCTAGAGTACTGCCACTGATTTATTTACTTTACAGTTCAAATATTGATTTTTTTTATACTCCCATGGCCCATAATAAGTGTTATAAGTCTGTCCAAAATAAGTCACATATCTAAATTAGGAAGCGGTATGCTGTATATCTACTACCGTAGTATAAGCAATAAAAAAGGGCAAATCCCGGTGCGCCAAGCGGGAGTTGGGAGAGGGAACTATTTGCTAGAGTCTTCCCCTCCCCTGACAATTGCCATTGCCAAAAGGCTGTTCGCCAAGGTTCGATCCCGTGACCTTATTGTCACCAAAGGTCCTCAATATAAGCAATGTACAAATAAAATAAAGCACATAAAAGGTTTGGCAACCGACACTTATTACGCTTGAAAAATTAAGAATTCAAATGGCGCGATAAAAACAAAGGCAAATATGAAAAATTAAAGCCTACGGTATTCACTCAATTTCAAGCCCGTGCTTTGATTTAATTGAAAACCAAAATTTCTTCTACAGACATACATTTGTCACCATACAACAGGTATCAAGAAATAATGAATCCATAAAAGATTAAACGGAAGCGAGCGTATACTTCTTCTGCAGACTTTCAGTAACAAAGTGATGCCTACGCCACGTCTGAGATGTGAAGCTTTTAACCTAATACTTCCATCAGTTTTCTTGCAGAGCCTTAGTCAAATATAGTCTGCTAAAACTCTGGCCCGCAACACTGCATATGATAGTCCAGATCAGTAATTTCAAACAGGAATTGACGATTAATTATTTTCCGGGTAGGAGAGTCTCAAATATACAAATTTCAATGACTCGTTGAACCAATCCACTTTATTAAATCATTTAGTGAGCACTAGTGGCGGAGCCAGGTAATTTTTGACGGGGCAAAATCATTTTCACTATATCAAGGGGGGGTATATTTTAGTGCATTTTTTCTTCAAGCAAACAAGGAAAGTTACAATGGGTATTATTTAAAATATTTGAACAAGTGAAAAAAAAATCAAATCAGAATGGGAACAATTGCCCCCATAAAGCCCTTTATAGGCTCCACCAGTGATATACGTAGGATTTTGTAATCTAGTTCTTGAGATACCCAATTCAGTTTCACCGCAGAAGTGTGAAGTTCACAAGTACATTTATGCACTAGTGCTTGCGCAAGCCCATTGATATAAGCAAATCGCATCCATCCATGTTAGGGACATTAAATTGGGTCTCGAATTCATTTTTCAGATATTCATTAACTTTGCAATTTTTAAAAAAACCAGTTGATCTTATTAGCCTTAGTTATCATCACGGTAAAAAAAAAACAGATGATGATCTCTCTCTAACTGCAATAGAAAATCTTGACTCACCCATTGATTTGGTTGCAGTAGTTGGAAATTTGATTTGTTATGAGGAAGCTATCCAGTCTTGATGGCTCAGGGAGCGGCTTGAAGATGGGATTCGAAGGATCCTCCTCTGGCAATAGCTCTTCTCCTGCTGCTCTGCGTGCCATATTCTCAGCCCTGCCAAACAAACAGAAGCCACATGATAAGTATACAACGAAAGTATACATTTAATGAAATTTTAAGTAGCAAATTAAGCTGTTTCAGCTCCTCAATAGGATACTTTATCTCCGGGGGGGAAAAAAAAGGAAATCAAACGGAAAAGTACATTATCGGCATCTAAAAAAGATCAATTTACATTTCAAAATCAGTCCAACCAGTTGCAGCAAAACTAATCTGTAGTCAACTTTTTGATAGTGCTGGAGGACGGGTAAGC
Organism: Adenophora triphylla var. japonica; assembly: GCA_022495995.1. Lineage (NCBI taxonomy): Eukaryota > Viridiplantae > Streptophyta > Magnoliopsida > Asterales > Campanulaceae > Adenophora > Adenophora triphylla. Next base: position 87,008 of record JAFEMH010005384.1, read on the forward strand.
ATGGAAACAATCATAATGGTCTCCATAATGATTTGTAGCAAACAAATATTTGCAAAATGTGTAAAACCAACATTTATTTCATGAACTCGAGGATTCTAAGAGAATTCGTTACTACTCATAAGTAGGTAATTGGCTTGAATCACCATCTAAACCACTCACAATGATTCACTGAATCGGTAAAAGTTCAAATTAACAAGAACTAATTGGATGGATCATTACCAATTGGTGTCTTGACATTCAATAACATAAACAGCATGCGGATTAGGTGTCGGATTAGATGTCTCAATATAAGGTCAAGTATAATATAGAAATGCAATTGTGTTCCAGTTTATCAACATTGGACCGACTCTATAATTAGTCTGCTCTGATTTATGGCTCGAATACATGGTGTTGAAACCTTTACTCACTGCCACTAAAATCTTAATTTGTCATGACAAACACCACCTTCCTTAAGCTTCACAGATAGGGCTCCTTGACGCCTTTGGCCTTAAAATTCATGTCTCAAACGTAGGCAAAAATTGGAAATCCTAAGTGCATTCGCGTGAACACACACACTGACTAGTCACTAGTAGATCATATTCAAATAAACCATGTCAAGAGAAATCTCAGGTATCATATATAAATGCAAGAAAATGAGTAAGACATGCAATAATGCTACCTTCTCTTCTGAAGCCATGCCTGCTGTTGAGCTTGATGACGTGACAGATTGCGATAGTAAAATTGGAACTGAGAACATGAAATGTGGTCTTAATAGGTGTATGTTACACAATCTCCTTTCGAAAATTAAAAAAAAACAAGGGGGGGAAAGTGGCGAAGAAAGTTAACCTTCTGCTGTTCCATTGACAAATCGTCCATGCATTCAATCAAAAATTCAACATTTCTCTCCATAAATGGATTTGTTGATAATTGTAGCCTATCATAGTCAGACTATTAACAGAAAAACAATTAGAATTTATAATAAAAATTCAAGCCAGAGACTCCCATAAATGGATAGGAAATTACCTGGGTGACAGGGGAGTCAGCTTCTAATTCAGTCATAAAGGCACTTATAAGAGCAGAATTGGAAACCTTGATCTGTCAAATAAGGTGGGAAAAATAAAAATCTGCAGCCCAGTGGACAAAAATGCATTTTGAAGAACTCTTGAAGCTCTCCTAAAAATTTAATAAAAGGCAGCTCAAGCATCCTACCAAAGATCATATAGCATATAGAGAACTTCCATGGTAAATAACTACATGGTATGTGCCCACTGTTGGATACAATAATGTATGTATACTTGATCAACGTTTCAAAATTGTTACATTTTATTTTCATTCTGCAATCATATATGAACCTGGTTTCTAGACAAATCATGCATTTGAGAATGCATGCTGTAACAAATTCGTTCAGTGTTTCAGAACAGTTGTATTTCCATTTTATAAGATTAAATATTCTAGCAACGATGTCAAACAAGTGCGCTCAGTTATCAATATTAGACACCCCCCCCCCCTTAAACATACATAGAGTTAAACTATGATGAAAAATATATTCTCCCTGTTTAAATCATTACAATACTCTGAAAGGTTCTACAAACTGGAAACAGTTATGAAAAGACCAATGAAACGCTCATGACTAAGCTCAATACTTTGGTGGAGGTTCTGAAAACCGAAAAAGTCAAGGAGACAAAAAATGTTTGTACAGATTACACTCAAGATTTAATGCAAAAGAGCCACAGCCAGCAATTGAGAATTACTTGGTTTATCAGCCGAGCACAAACATAGGCAGCATCAATTAGAATAATTAATGGTTGTGATATCTTGATATAAGACCAAAAGTAGTGATCACAAGGCAAAATATTATTCTCTCACATCCTGGCTGGAGCATTCAAGTTAAGGTATTACATGATTCAGAAAAGTAGACAAAGAGGCATCAAAAACATACAGGTATCTCCTCGAAGATATCCACCCATGAAAGATTCTTTTCCCGCAACCTACGAAACAAGGAAATGCAGAATATCAACATTTTGTTCCCATTGAAACCAAAATAAGATGTTATAGAGTAACTCATACTTCTCTCCTGTGAAATTATTAGCGCGATAAAGTTCCATGAAAGAATCAGAAAGTTTTAGAGCTTTCAAAGCCAAGACGCCTTGATTAGACTTGGAGGGGTCATAAATAATGCACACACATCGTCTTATATTTTCCTGCAACCAACAATATAGCATGTGAGGCCAAACATAAGTGGCAACAATGTAAAAAGAAAATCAACAGCACATATGGCCAGACTTGGCTGGAAAAAACTAACTGACAGGTCCAATTACAAATTATTTGTGGACACGATAAGAGTCTCTGAGAGCATGCATGTAGTAACAATGAAGTACTACAAGACTGCATGGATGAATTTTGGGGCATCCCGGTGAATGCATTTATATATCAATGGGTAGAAAATGGCTTACCTGATAATTCATAAAGGTCTCAATCAGCTCCACTGTCTGAAAAGAGCCTAACAAGGTTGATTGATACCTAGTAAAAAGTTAAAAAGAAAAGTTCATGATCCGATAGGAACAAAGTACTGAAAGAATAAGCACTAAAAGAGAAAGATGTCACATTCAAATTCAATACCCTCAAATAGACAAGCTTGGGCAGCATATACAGGTTTTCATCAATTACTTCAAATATAAACAAAATGATTTTTAATAAAAATGGCATTCATCACAAGATAGGCTAGTATTGATGGAAGGGCTACAGGATCAAAAGGCAGGCTGGTGTACATTGTACATCAATACTAGTACTCTGGTTTGGTAACGCATGCCCCAACTGTACAAAATCAGAATCACCAATGCACACTGGAAGAACCTCTAGTCCAAAATATTTTCTACTTCACTGGTCATAAGGATCAAATACTTCTACATAAATGAAACACTTTAGTGGTACATGAACAGACTAATCCAAAGAATTCAACTCTTACAAGAGCAGGTGGCAGATACGACTCAATAAGATGCTTGAGATACATGATTTAGACACAAACAAATAACACTCTGGAATGAAGCAGCTCTCCAATGTGCTTATTTGTTGAGCACACATGTATAGGGTCAATACTCAATAAGAAGCTATAACCAACACTCCTATTTGTGGATGAAAGACATGACTAACTATAAAAGATAAGAAACTTGGATCAGGCAAAATGAGAAATCAAGTACAATTATAATTAGTATGGATTGTAGTATTTTTTTAGCTCTAAAGGGGAATCAGATAATGATGGTATGCCTATTAACCAACAACCAAATATCTCTGAGGCATAGAACAAAATTAAATTATAACTTTTCTTCCAGCAACTTAATAAGAGTGACAAATATTCAGAATAAACTCACCATCCAACAGTGTTATTGTCGACATTGACCTCTCTGAGACATCTCATCATCTCGAGCTGATAATTAGCACCTTCTGCTTCAATCTCCTCATCCTCCTCCCTTATCTGCACTCTCATTAAAGTAGACAAGAGGTTAGAGGCAAGAGAATATATAGAAAATAGAAAGACGTGTATACATAATTCAAATCAATATAAAGAATAGTTACAGCAGAAAAAACACAATACAACCACGTACCGGGAAAGGGAAACAGTTAGTTACTTCAAGAACACTGCCAACATCTAGCCCAAGAAGTTGCCCTGTGACAAGGGCAGGTGAAAATTCCTTGCAGTGCTTGATGATCTTTAGTATAGCCTGTTTTCCAAAATTATATAACAAGTAGATAATGAATAATTAAATAATCTATGTAATACTGATTCAACTGTATTAGAAGGTCAAGAGATATGAATATTAACTAGGAAAAGTGAAATACAAAATAGCAGTTTACTACAAATGAGACAACTTACAAGAGGGATTTTGTTCCATTATCACAACTAAAAAGATACTGATTTTCAATGGAATTTATGGTTACCCACAACATGGGATGTGAGATTAACCTATCACTCGGCTAAAGAAGGCTTAATAGTGTAGCTTAACAATCGGAATCCATTTCTTTGTTCTCACTTCCAAAATAGTTTCTCTCCACACTGTTCTTTTCTATAATACCTATAGTAGCACTTACATTTCAGAAGGAACATGGGCTGGCGAGTGGTAGTAAATTCGCCTTAATTGATGTCTAATTAAGAACAGCACTGCAGAACTAAAACTGACAAGTCAAAGTTGAAAGCAGATATGGTTATTATGGTTCACTTCTCAAATTGTGTTTTTAAAATGTGAATACCTAAGACTAGCAGGGATGGGTATCTCATCTTAAGATTGAAAAAAAAAAACATCTCCCTTCTCCTGTTGATTCTTCTCAAAAACAACATCTTAATTTATCTTTTTCAATAATACTCACTCCTTCACATACTAAGAGTCTTATTTTACTTTTTGGTACGTCCCAGACTAGGAGTCCTACTTTGCTTTATTACCGAAATGACAATAGTCAATAGTGTTTTGGACATTTACATCCTCTTCCTTTTATAGAATTACAAAAAAAAAAAAAATACTACCCTACTTTTACCCACTTGAATAATCAATAGTGTTTTGGACAATTATGTCATCAACCCACTTGCTTGTTTACCCATTTCTTAAAGTTTTCTTAATAAAACGTGCAAACAATTGGTAGGACTCTTAGTCTGGGACGGAAGGGGTAGACTAACTCCCCCAAAATGAATGTGATCATATTTTTGTTCTTGTTCAAGAACAAACTCATCAAAAATACAGATTCACATAAGAATGGAAGTGAACATGATGACCACAGCAAAAGCCAAAACAATGCAAGCCACAAAACATACACAATGAAGAGAACGTACCAGTCCTTCGATCTGAACCACTCTGAGAGGTGGGGCAGCAACTTCATCGGTGGCCGCCACTTGCAGGAAAGATCGAACCGCACCTGCAAACAGCGCACCAAAATGAATTGACATATTTGTGCATATAATCATACAGCAATAGAGTGAGAATGATTTGCTCTTACTTGCCGCCATTAATCCGATATATTAGGAGTACAGTTGAGGAAGATGGCTAATCACGGCCCTCGTCGAAGGTGCTCCCGCCGCGGGTGTTAGAGAAATTCACAGGCAATGTAATGTGCTTTCGAAGAAACCCTAGAGCTAGACAAGCTGGGTCCTGGGATCTTTTAGTCGTTTGCCTTGGTGTACCCGACCCGATGTTGGATCAGCGTTAGTGAGGGTAAAATGGGAAAAAAAAATTTGACACTATTTATACAACTATTTATGTGGATCTCTTTTTACAAAAATTCAAATTTTAGGAGGAAAAAGTTATTTTGAAAATTAAGGGTAAAACTGAAAATAAAGAACTTTAACAGAATTTGAGGGGCAAAATGGAAAAAATTAAATTGAAACTGTTCATAGAACTGTTCACCGTTGCCATTTATACTATAGATATAAAGGGTTAGCGATAATTTAGCCCGAGCGAAATAATAAAATTATAATTATTTTTATATCTAGTTATTATAATTATTTGTATATCTAGTTATAAGAGTATTTTTTTACAATTTTTCATATTTTTTTAAATAATAAAAATTTGCGGTTTGAGACCGAACCGTACCAAACCAAACATGCAGTTTGGTTTGGTTTTCAATCACGAATGATTTGGTTCGGTCTCAAAAATTGGCAAACCGCATGGTTCGATTTGGTCTGTAGTATGACCCTTCCGGACCGAACCAAATCAAATCAAACCGCGATTCAAAACCGCCGAACCTAACCAAACTAAACCGTCAAACCGAACTAACAGACCGAACCATTAGACCAAACCACAAACCATATAATAAAATCAATAGACCAAACCCCATGACGCGTATATTGACCATATATTTGTATGTTAAGTAATATTTACCATTATATCAATAAAACAATCTACATTACAACATAATAATTTTAACCTCCCGTTTTACATCTTATTCAATATTAAATTTAGCATTTTCTTAATTTTTATTGCAATACATAACAAATCAAGTTCTCTACACAATCGACACTGAACAGTGTGTTTTCTTCTTTCAACTCTGTCTTCCTCTAGCCTCTCGATTCCTTTGACTTTCCTTCTCAACTCCCGCATCCCTCGCTCTTCCTTCGTGATCATGATTTTTTTTTAACATTTGACAGTTAGTCGTAGTCTGAAGCGTGCTCTGAACCACAATTAGAATCATGGTTTGAACCGTAGTGTAAATCATGATCTGAACTACGGTCTGAATTGCGATCGAAACCATGGTTTGGACCGCGGTCTGAACCATATAAATGAACCACGGTTTGAACCAAACCGAACCAAACCATGACGGTTTGGTTCGATTTGAAATTTTTCATGACTCGGTTCGGTCTGAAATTTTTCCAAACCGATTACTAATGGTTCGATATATAAATTGGCCCAAACCAAACCATTTACACCCCTACTTATACCCAGGTATAATAGTATTTTTTTTTTCACATTTTATTAAAGAATAATAAAATGTGAAAAAAATACTCTTATACATGGGTATAAGAGTAATTTTGACTTGAATTTCTCGATTGCGTAGAATTGAGCAAATCATTGCCGAAATTGGTGGTAATTCGACGAAATATATGGAGTTTCGTCAGAAATAAAGGAATAATGAAAGCTAAAATGAGTGAACCGAAACGGCGGAGCTTGCGTTGGGCGACGACAGAGTAAAATTGAGGATGAGGGTCAGGAGAATGTTGGGAATGTATGGGGACATCATAACTTAAAGAAAGAAGACAGAAAAGTGAGAAATCATGGGGTTAATTGATGAAGATTGAAGAAGAAATAGTTTATTAATTGAGGGGGAAATTGAATTAAATGAAAATAGGGGGTGTTTTAGGTCGCGAGAGAAAGCACGATTTCCATGAGAAAGAGAAGAAATTGACAGCAAACACCGTATTTTAATGGATGGAAAGGAAAGAGGGAAAAGGAAAGGGAAGGTGGGAAAAGAAGAAAGTGAGAGAATAATAGGGGTTAGAAAAGGTAAGGTGACAGGATTGGGAGGAGGCAGGAAGAATGAGAAACGGGGTGTGTGCATGAGCGTGTTTTAGAGAGAGACGAGATAAAAAGCGAGGAGGTGAAAATCAAAGCTAAGTTTGAAACCTGTTTCCATTATTATCCGCACGATTTTCAGTTTCAATTGTTTACGAGTAACTCTTGTGAAAAATTAATTTTTTTTAAAATGTTATAAAAAAATTAGTTTTGTTCATCACTCTTATTAGTTAGACTTAGTACTTTAAAATTAGTTTTTTTCTTATATTACGAAAAAAATATTTTTTTGCAAGATTTTGGCATTGTTTACACAAACAATAATTAATTCAATAATATTACAAAAGCAAAAAAGATTTCCAAAACTGTAGATCAAAATTAAAGACTTAGAAATCATGGATGATCAATACCAAGTAAACATAAAAAGATGTTACATCATTGTTCATTATTCATTATTCATACAAGACCATAATGTATGAATATCTTAACATACAAAAACAACAACAACCATAATGTATGAATATCTTAACATATAATGAAATTTATTCATTAATTAATTCTTAACAAAGACCAAATAAGGTAAATCAAAATATATCAGAACTGATATATTTCATTTTGTATAGTCAGTGGATAAGGTATGTTAGTGATGATTGGTGCAGTATTAGTAAAGTCATACTGCTCTCCCATCTGCACAAATGAAAAATCATACCAAATAATTAATTATTTACATATTTCAACAGGAAAAGCCTATATCTTTTTATCTAATAATGTGTCAAAAATAAGACATGGTAATTTCAAAAATGATGCATAGCCGTTAAACCGGACTGTGGTATATAATACGGTACACAAACGCAGCATTAACTTGTACTCTTATCCTAAAAAAAATATTATCTATTAAGAGGTTGTTGATGATCATATTACACACACACACACATATATATATATATATATATATACATTTTTTAAATTTACTATTCTCTCCACTCATTCTCTCTCCTACTCAACTATCTACACTCACAACACATCAACCTTTTCACTTTTTTCTTAATTCTCGTGCGAAACAGTAACTGTGTCACTTGTTATGGGTCGGAGGGAGTATATACTTTCCTTCTCTCTCCAAAATGACTATTCATTTTTTTTTAGTTTTTGTCTCAAAATTAATACTCCCTCCTCCTCAAAATGTTTGTCTCATTTGACTTTTTTGTTGAACTTTGACCACAAATTTATGAGAGATTAATCATGTTCATGAAATTCTAAAAGTCGTTGATAATATTATTAATGGTGAATCAATAGGAATTTTTAGAATTTCATGAACATAATTAAATAGTCATATATTTGTGGTCAAAGTTCAACAAAAAAAGTCAAATGGGATAAGCATTTTGGGACGGAGGGAGTATCATTTTTTTTAAAAAAAGTTACAATTACCATTAAAAATATCATTTGGTTTATAGTATGTATTTGTATTATAAGTTTATAACGAGATTTACAAATAATAGCAAGACCTATATGTACATTTAGTACTAATTAAAATTGATTAAAAGGTTATTTTCTCATATTGCTCACGAACTCAAAAATGGACAATTATTATGAGACAAAAATGAGTAAAGTATTTAAAGCTTACTTGCTCTTGAAGATCAAAGCTAAGTTTGAAACTTGTTTCCATTATTGTCCGCATGATTTTCAGTCTCAATTGTTTACGCAAACAATAATTAATTCAATAATATTACAAATACAACAAAGTTTGTAGATCAAAATTAAAGACTTAGAAATCATGGATGATCAATACCAAACCAAGTAAACATAAAAAGATGTTACATCATTGTTCATTATTCATTATTCATTATTCATTTCATACAAGACCATAATGTATGAATATCTTAACATACAAAAACAACAACAACAACAACCATAATGTATGGAATATCTTAACATATAATGAAATTTATTCATTAATTCTTACCAAAGACCAAAAAAGGTAAATCAAAATATATCAGAACTGATATATTTCATTTTGTATAGTCAGTGGATAAGGTATGTTAGTGATGATTGGTGCAGTATTAGTAAAGTCATACTGCTCTCCCATCTGCACAAATGAAAAATCATACCAAATAATTAATTATTTACATATTTCAACAGGAAAAGCTTATATCTTTTTATCTAATGTGTCAAAAATAAGACATAATAATTTCAAAAATGATGAATAACCGTTAAATCAATCGCACTGTCGTAATAAATGCAGCATTAACTTATACTCTTATCCTAAAAAAAATATTATCTATTAAGAGGTTGTTGATGATCATATTACACACACACACACACACACATATATATATATACTATATATATACATTTTTCAAATTTACTATTCTCTCCATTCATTCTCTCTCCTACTCAACTATCTACACTCACAACACATCAACCTTTTCACTTTTTTCTTAATTCTCGTGCAAAACAGTAACTGTGTCACTTGTTATGGGTCGGAGGGAGTATATACTTTCCTTCTCTCTCCAAAATGACTATTCATTTTTTTTTAGTTTTGTCTCAAAATTAATACTCCCTCCTCCCCAAAATGTTTGTCCCATTTGACTTTTTTGTTGAACTTTGACCACAAATTTATGAGAGATTAATCATGTTCATGAAATTCTAAAAGTCGTTGATAATATTATTAATGGTGAATCAATAGAAATTTTTAGAATTTCATGAACATAATTAAATAGTCATATATTTGTGGTCAAAGTTCAACAAAAAAGTCAAATGGGATAAGCATTTTGGGACGGAGGGAGTATCATTTTTTTAAAAAAAGTTACAATTACCATTAAAAATATCATTTGGTTTATAGTATGTATTTGTATTATAAGTTTATAACGAGATTTACAAATAATAGCAAGACCTATATGTACATTTAGTACTAATTAAAATTGATTAAAAGGTTATTTTCTCATATTGCTCACGAACTCAAAAATGGACAATTATTATGAGACAAAAATGAGTAAAGTATTTAAAGCTTACTTGCTCTTGAAGACATTTGTTAGCTGCTTTCAGTATCCCCTCCTGCCATACAAAAAAGATAAACAAGTGTAGCATAATTTTAAGACTGCATATATAGAAATTCTTTAAGTAAATACTCGATAAATTAATAAACTCTCTAAAATAATAAATTTGTTCGATTACTTGGACTAGTTGAAAAGATTACAAAATTGATAAAATACAATTTAGTGAAAATATGACTCTATAGTTGTTTGTTTTCTTTTAAAGTTTCAAATTTTGAGTACAAATGAATTTAAAGTTATCAACTTCCTATGCCTTTTAATTTATTATGTACATACAATAAATTTAGTTTATACATAAATCTGAAGTTTGTGGAATCGTCTTAAAACTTTTTAAATTAATAATTATCAATTTACTAGTAAATTAATAACCCTAAAAATTAATAAATTTTACTGAGTTAATTTATTGAGTTTTTACTGTACTATCGTAATGAAGATAATTATAACTTGTCAAATAAAACAAATTTTTGAAGACGAATATTAATATACTTCATATTCACGTAATTAATTATAAGTGTTGTAGTTGACAGTTCATTATTTCTAAATAATATGATTTACTTATTTGTATATTGTTTGAATCATATAATATATTGCATTAATGTTATTTTCTTATTAAAATATTATCTTTATTTTGGACAAAAATAAAAAGTGATACACTAACAGGAGGGAGGAAATATAGTATATATATATATATTTTAAACATTGTTGTGAAAAGCAAAGTTAATAGAATTAACCGATTTTAATTTTCTAGGATTTAAATTCTACTCCCTCTATCCCTAAATGAATGTAAAAAAAAAAAAAATCAAATTTACTCTTGATCAAGAGTAAGTTCGAAATTTTTTTCGACATTTATTTAGAGACGGAGAGAGTAATTGAAGTCAAATTCCATTTATCCAACACATCCTTATAATTTTTTTAAAAAATGTATAGTAAAACCTAAAAATAAAGTTTGTTTAAACTAACCTTGTTCTTGAGTAACATGATTTCTTGAGACATAATATCCATCTGAAAAACAGCATAATTAATTTAGTGGTAGTTCAATAATATTTAAATTTAATGTAAACTTAGAAATAGAAATTAATAATAATAAAAAAAACTTAAATACCTTTGTTGAGCGTATATGATAAATCCAATTTTCCAGATTCTTTTCAAGCATATGAAGCTCATCCAGTGTCATTGTTCCATCTCCACCACCTCCAGACATAAACCTGAATTAAACATACTCATTAAATAAAAATAAATAATTTATCATAAATAATATCAATAAAATCTTGAACACACTTAATACTCGCTCAAAGTGTTCCACTTTTTTTTCCGGCTTAAATAAGTGTCGTGTTTCTAAGTAAACAAAAAGAATATCGACGCACTTTTATAATGATGCAAAACAATAATAAACATGTAAAACGCGTTACTTATAAAATTTGACAAGTCAACTAAAATAATGAAACATATGAGTAGCCTATAAAACGAGGAGAGAAGAGATAAATGCTTCTGGTTGTTCCTAAATTATTGTCCAAATTTATTTTTGAGGGGCATCTGCAAAAATATTAGGGGAGCGGCTTTTGTCACTACAATTTTTACTTATCCACTACTATCATTAAAGTCTTAGTAAAAGTATCAACATCTTGACACTATTACCCTTAATTCATTACTTTAAGAGAAAAATCACTTTCCAAACTTATCATTTATTTACATATTTTCTAATTCTATAACTATTATTTATTTTTATGGATTTTGAAAATTAATTAAGGAGAGTCATTATTATTAAGAAAATAAATTATTTTTATCCACGAAGAAAGTTATATAACAATATTTTTTTAATTTTCCATTATAAAAAAATAAATGACGCGAGTTCCATGATAGCGTAGGATTTAATAACTTTAAAAAAATAGACATTTATTTTAAAACAAATTTTTTGAAAATTTAAACATTTATTTAGAAACGGGAGGAGTAAGGTTATGACCTTGCTTACATCTGAAATCAAGATGGGATTGAAATACCTGAGGCCTGTTTGAAGAACATCAATTTCACTCTTCAACAGATTAATCTCCATCTTTGAGTCCTATTGAGGAATAACAAAAAGAAAGTTAGTACTTCATTTCTTTTAACAACAAAAGATATTTAATACTTTTAACTGTCCCGTAATATATATCGCGACATTTAATCTGGGGCGGACTCATGGATAAAATGGAGGGGGTTCATAAATTACATTATCCAAAAACTTCAAAAAAATAATTGTTTTTTACATTAATACCTACATCGATTCTTTCTTTTTTGTCGAGGGGAGTGGGCTGAGCTGGTAAGTGGGGGCACATTTAGTAATTTTTTTTTTTTTTTTTTACATGACAACATTGATTTTGGGGAATTCACGGCCACTCCTTTGGGTGGCTTTGTGTCCGCCCCTGCATTTAATTAATGATAAATTATTTATTTTCATGAAAATTTAAAAATAGGTATGAATAATATGTCTATTGATGTATCAATAACTATTTTAAAAACGGTATGAAAATAATCAAATTTTTATAATATTTTGATTAAAATTCAACTTTGTTAACTATATAGTATATGCAACATTTATTATGTAACTAAGAAAGTACTTCATTTTAACAACTGGATTGACACAAAAAGTGCCAGGAAAGGTCCTGCCTAAGTATAAAAATACCACACACCCCAACAATATAAAGCCAAACTGTACCAAGACTTCACATGGACAACAACAACAACAACAAAAAATTATCCGACCTGTATCTATATTTGGAGAGCAGATCCTCTGTACCAATTAAGTGTACCATTGTCTGTACCACCAATCTCTATCTTACACGTGGCAGCAACAATGTTAATCACTTAGCAATTTCCTCGCTTAAGGATTTCTGGAACGCATGTTTTCCATAAAAAAAAGAAACTCATTGTTAAGTGATTAACATTGTTACTGCCACGTGTATGATGGAGATTGGTGGTACAGACAATGGTACACTTAATTGGTACAGAGGATTTGCTCTCCTATATTTGGATCGTTCACTATTTGATTCATGATTAAGATTTTTTTCAGGTCTTTTCTTTTTCTTTTTATTTTTTTTTATTTTTTTTCTTCATATTTTTCATGTAATTCACAAAAAAAAAAAAAAACATAGATATTGAGACGGAAAGTAATATCAAAAAATAACCTTTACTAGTTACCGTTCCTGTTAGAATTTAGGACACATGGAAACCATGAATATTGGTCTTGAAAAGTAGTGATAGAATTGCATAAATTTAAATTATTGTCCTTAAAATAAGCTACCATGTGCTAAGTTAAGCATCAGATTCTTAAAACTATACAAAATAATTAAATAAACTCCTTTTGTAGGTGGCAAAGAAATAGAGCAATTATAAGATTATATACTCCCTCCCCATTCGAGCCCCATTCGAATTCGAGTTAGGATTTTCTCTATTGATACGGAGATTAAGAAATATAAATATAATAAAAGTAGAGAGAATGAGTGGATGAGGTATTGTGAGTATAAAAAGTAAAATATGAGTGAGAGGAATAATAAGAAGATTGTTGTTTTGAGTATGACAAGTGGGTTACATTGAATATAAAAATAATATAAATATGCCATTTTGGAACGTACTAATTTGAGTGGAACACCCAAAATCCAAAATGACAAATTGTCCTAAGTCGAGTGGGGCGGAGGGAGTATATGATAGTGAGGTAATTATTAATTACATACCAAAACTTGTTTGTCTTCTGCTTCTGCTACTGATAATGGAGCTGCCACAGGCCTCTGGGTGGTAGAGTTCAAGTACTTCTCCATAAGCCCTTGCATGCTTCTTTAATTGCCAATAAAAAAGTAGAAATGCATTAGAACATTAGAAGTTTTTTTTTTTTTTAATAAGATCAAACTTTAGCATGTGCACAACATCAGTGATATAACATATAACTGAAAGTGCACATGATATAGTATGATTGCGAGTGTAGTGGTCAAATGATCACTGCACTCGCAACAACGCGAGTGAAGTGAACAAAAAAGAAAAAAAGATATATAGTAGCATGGAGATGTAGAAAATACCCTTTAGTGGCTAGTTCGTAGAGCTTTCCATGGGCGGAGAAAATGAAAAGACCAATTTCAGCATCGCACAACACAGAAAGCTCCTTAGCCTTCTTAAGAAGCCCAGCTCGACGCTTGCAGAAAGTAACTTGCCTGTGCACCGGGTTCTCTATCCGCTTCATCTGAACCTTTCCTCGAGCCATTTCTTATCGATCGATTTTTCTTTTATAAAACAAAAAGAAGAATAGGTCTGCTGATTTTTTCTGCAGGCAACCTCCCACTAGTTTGAACTAGCTTCGAGGCTGTGCAATTTCTCTCACTTGTCCTCTTGATTAACTCTGGACTTATCATTCTTCAAATATCTGCTTCAACCTTATATACTCATATTCCCTTCCCATTTCTCCAGCATAGCACTTGGAAAAGTAAAGTTTAATTAATAGAAAATTATCTTGTTTATTAATCACTATGTTAATTGTCAGATAATTTTTTGAAGGACGTGAAAGTTTTTTATACTCCCTCCATTATTGAATGTCCATTTGATTAAGAGATGACATTCTGTTGTTGAGATGGCAATACATGTACTCCCTTCGTCCCATGATTATATGCACAAATTAAAAATAAAAAAAAAAAAATAAAAAATATTGAAATGACACAAGAATTAAGGAGAAAAGTGAAAAAAGTGATGTGTTGTGAGTATAGATGGTTGGGTAGGAGAGAGAAAGGTGAGTAAGTGGGTAATGGTTGTGAGTAGAGACAAGTGAGTCTCATTTCCATTTTGGGACTTTGCAGATTATTGTGAGACGTTCAAAATGTGTCTTTTTGCAGATTATCATGGAACGGAGGGGAGGGAGTAATTGTTATTGGACGTGTTCCTAACTTGATGCGACCGATTGAGATTAATTCGAAAAGTTATAAATTTACGGATCACTTTATACTGGATTGGAGTTTCATTTGAATCAAATTGTCGATACAATGGAGTAGATGCCACGTGTCCGTGTATGTCAAAAGTTAAAAAGCATAATAATTGATGACCTAATAAGGAGGTAGCGAGTAAGGTAAATGAACGAATAAAATGCGCGAATTGAATTGAGTAAAATACTCCATCCGTCCCAATAATAAATTTTTCATTTTGATTTTGGCACGCAAATTAAAGAAATTGGTGAATGGAGGAAATGTTGTGAGTGTAATAGTAAAATAGGAGAGAGAATGAGTGGAGGAAATAATAAATTTAAAAAATGTTGTGAGTGTAATAGTAAAATAGGAGAGAGAATGAGTGGGTGGAATAGTAAAAATTTTTTGCCATTTTAAAAAAGATGAAGCTTTAAATGAAACACCCATTTTGACAAAAAGTGAAATTACTAATGAGACGGAGGGAGTATTCAAAATACTTCAAATAAAAATCCTTAAATGAATCGTCATAATTAAAACCACATACAAAATTTAATGTAAATCAATTTATTTTTTGTTTGCTTTCGATTGGTTGGTTTAGGTTAAGTTGCCAATATTGGTTGACTGAGTCGAGATCAACTATATCATTTTAATATACTCCTTACATCTTTAAATGTTTGTTTCATTTGATTTTTTAGTTGAATTTTGATCACAAATATATGACAATTTAATTATGTTCATGAAATTTTAAAAATTTCTATTGATTCACCATTAATAATATTATCAACAACAACTTTTACAATTTCATGAACATGATTAAATTGTCATATATTTGTGGTCAAAGTTCAACTAAAAAGTTAAATGGGACAAACATTTAGGGACGGAGGGAGTACTATATCATATATTACATGTGATCTAATGGTTATACATCAATGATGATATCATGATAATATCAGCTCTAATATTTAATAACCGTTAAATCATCTGTAATATACAATGTTGAACATACCAAAAGTATCGAGTTGGGTCAAGCGAGTAAAGCCCAACCCTCAGACATTTATTGTCACCACATTCTCAGTGGGCTAGGCCCAATTATTACATGGCTCCATGCCCGTCTTCTAGACCAGTCGACTTAAGTTCATTGTCCGACCTACCAGGTCCCGACCTAACTTAGTCCGACTTTATGATCCAAGATATACCTCGGGTACAATCCAACTCTACTATCAGTCAGGTCGACCCAACCCCAAGTGTCGACCTCGACCTGCCAAAGCAAGCGTCGAGCTAACGGTTACAGGCGCACGTGCTTCAATTCTTTCCATAACTGGTTCCCTACAAATCAGGAGCCCTACAGGACACGTTCCCATGACATGTAACTGTCCCTTAAATCACGGAGCTCATGTAGCCCCACCAAATATACCACCTACATCAACTATAAATACATTGCCACTACAACGGTTATGAGGTAACTGCAATTTTGTTATCTGAATATCTTCTTCGTTCAATACATTTTTGCTCTCCAATACACATACTTACTCTCACGCCCGAGGGTCTAAGCCGGAGACACATCCGGCTAGTCGTGGGTTCTGGTTTCAGGTCAAGGAGTCAGGTGATCAGTCCTGCCACGTGGAGGAAGATTGATAAGCACATTTCCTGCGGCATCAGTTTGGTTCCATTGCCGGGAAACCGTGCATAACTTGACCTCGAAGTTCCTTTTCAATCCACAACCATGGTAACCCCGGACGGACATGTTACTGATGCTTCGGACGAATCCAATGAAGTGAATGTCAACACCAACACTAACGCCAATGCGAACACTGGGAATGCTAATTTGCCTCCTCCCCCTCCACCGCGTCATCACGCTAGAGCCACTCGATCTAATAGTGTTGCTGATGGCAGGGGATTGCCAGATGGGAGGAGAGACAAGCGACCTATGGAGGGGCAAGGAGCTCCACCTCCTCCAAAGCGTCAAACGGGGCAAATGAATGCTGGAAACAGGGCAGGTCCCTCATCCAACCCCCTAAGCAGAAAAGAGATGCTGTTGGAGCGAGCTCAGATTCTAACTGAGTTATTAGCAATGGAGGAGGCAGAGCAGGCTGATAAAAGGTCCGAAAGGGTAGCTCCCATAAGAGAGGGTAGGCGCAGGTCGCCACCCAGAGATGATAGGCGCAGGTTGCCATCTAGAAACGATAGGCGCAGGTCGCCACCTAGAGATGACAGGCGCAGGTCGCCAATTCGGTCAGTAAGGTCACCCACTCACAGGGATAGGAGAAGCAAGCAGATAACTCCCCCTAGAAGTGAGGGTCAAAGGTCAAATGATGCCCCCCTGCTAGAGACGACAGACCCGATGCTAGAGAGTGGCTACTATGGAAGAAGAAGTTCGAGCAGTGGGAGGCTGATAAGAAGGAAGGTGCTGGAAAGAGTGAGCACAAAGATTTTGCTCTTCGACCCCTGGCCAAAGAGTTGCTCGAATGTCGACCTCCGCCAGGTTTCAGATTGCCAGTCCTGGAAAAATATTCGGGAGCGACCAACGCCAAAAGCCATATACAACACTTGGAGGCCACCATGTGCTTTGTCTCCCACGAGGACGACATGATGTGCAAGGCACTTACAAGCACACTCACTGGGGCAGCCCTTACATGGTTCAATGGTTTGGCACCAGGATGCATCTCAACTTGGTCTTATATGAGGACAAAATTTCTGGAACGATTCTCGACTCCTGGAGCTAGGAAGATGACAGTCACCGATCTAAACAACTTGGTGCAAGGGAAAAATGAAAGCTCGATGAGCTACTACACCAAGTTTAAGGAAATGGTCGACAAGATCAAGGAGGACCTCACGGATAGAGAGGTTATCAATTGTTTCAGGAGTGGAATTACTTCTACAGACATGGACTACGAGCTGACAGTTCGAACAGTTACTACTCGACAGGAGTTGTTCGAGAAGGCCTACAATGTGGCATTGACCGAGGAGAGGAAAAAAAAAGAAGAATGGGAAAGGACCCAAGACTGAGGTCGCTGATGACAAAAAAGACTCAGCCAAGAACGGGGGAAACAACAAGAATGGCAAGAACAAAACCAGGGCGACTGAGAAAGTGCCCGAAGCTTTCACTCCCCTAACGGTGAGTCGAACTGAAATAATGAATGCAGTCGAGCTAGCCCCACCTGCCCCTATGAACCCAGCCAATAAGTTCAGAAGGGACAACAACAAATATTGCGAGTATCACAAGGATACGGGGCATACTACGAAGGATTGTATGAGCTTGAAGCGCATAATTCAGAGGATGGTCGATCAGGGAAGGCTCGACGCATACGTTAAAAGGCCTCACGGAGGCGGTGTTGAGCGACCTGCAGGTGGATACCCAGAGCCAAGGCAACCTAGGATGAATTTGGGCGTCATCACTGAGCAGGCCAGCAACACAGCCATCAAACATAAGATTTTTCAGCTCAACAAGGCCCCACATGTGCCGCCAAGGAGCCACGTCAGGGATGAGGTGATTAGCTTTTATCCAAATGAGCTAGCAACTAATATGGTGGCTAGAGAGCAGGTTCTCGTCATCCCAGGACTCAATGATGGATGTACGACGAGCAGACTCTTAGTTGACACGGGGGCATGCAAGGATATTCTGTTCTACAAAACATTCCGGGAAATGGGTCTCTCAAATGAGCAGCTCGAAAGGTATGATGGCAGATTGGAAGGCTTCACCAACCACCGGTCGACGCGCCAAGGACGGTCGAGTTGGACGTCGACCTAGGCCAACACCCCTACAGGGTCGTTTCCAAGGTAAAATTTATTGTTATTGACGTGAACAATGATTATGCTGCTATACTTGGTATCCCTGGCCAGATCGTACTTGGAATAGTGGCCTCAATCCCCCATCAGCGAGTTAAATTCCCTACACCAGCTGGAGTCGGCTGTGTACAAGGCACAGCTCGAGCATACCTTGATCACGTCCTTCGGGAAAGAAAGAAAAGGGATCTAGAGATTGAAACTGCGGAAGGATACTTAAAACTGTCTCAGTCAGTCACCAAAACTACTCGACTATCTACAATCACCATTGTGGAGGAGTCGACCTATCACTCACATGAAGAGATCATGACTGAGTCGACACGTCACTCTGAAGCCACCATGGTCGATCCGGATACAGTTATGGTCGACCAAGTCCTCATAGGCGAGCAATGCCTCCAAGTTGACAATAACTCGGGGGCCACCACCAGTGAGATCGCAGACAAGCTAGATGACATGATAGCCGAGGAAGCTCCACACCTGGGGTCCAGGGAAAGACAGAGGGTTAGAGAGATCATCATTGAAACCCTACAATTCAGAGATGGTCCAGGAGTGGAGGTCATGACGAGTTGGAAACAGTGATTACAAATCCTTCCTACCCCGAACAGAAAATTCAGATTGGAACGCAATTGTCACCTGAAGAAAGGTTGGAGATTGTTGAGTTACTCAAAGAAAGCAATGACGTCTTTGCATGGCGAGTAGAAGATATGAAGGGGATCAAGGAGGAGGTAGTTGTTCATAGAGTGGAGGTCAACCCGACCATAAAGCCCCCCAGAAATTGAGAAGCTTCGCTCGTGACAAAGAGGAGGCTATAAAACTCGAGGTACAAAAACTTTTGAGTGCATGTATAATCAAAGAGGCCACACATAAAACCTGGTTAGCCAATGAGGTCATGGTGAAGAAGTCAAATGGCAAATGGAGAATATGCGTCGACTTCACCAATCTCAATCTTGCCTGCCCAAAAGACAGCTATCCTCTCCCTAGAATTGACAAGCTCATTGATTCCATTGCTGGCCACTCCACCCTCAGCTTTCTAGATGCCTATTTAGGCTACCATCAAATCAAGATGCATGAGGATGACATCGTGAAGACGGCTTTCCAAGCAGCTGGAGGCATCTATTGCTACACTATGATGCCATTTGGGTTAAAGAATGCGGGAGCGACCTATCAACGTATGGTCAACAAAGTCTTTGCTTCACAGATTGGCCGAAACATGGAGGCCTACGTCGACGATATGGTCATCAAAACAAAGACCGGACGTCACGTGGTCGACCTAAAGGAAACGTTCGCCAATTTGCGAGCAAACGACATGAAACTTAACCCAAGCAAATGTGTCTTTGGGGTAGCATCTGGCAAGTTCCTTGGATTTATGGTGTCACAACGAGGAATAGAAGCTAATCCAGAAAAGATCATGGCCCTAGTCGACATGAAGGAGCCCACAAGTATAAAGGAGATGCAGCGACTTAATGATAGGGTGGCAGCCCTAGGTCGTTTCATAGCCAAGTCAGCGGAAAGGTCTCTCCCCTTCTTCAAAGCTTTGAGGGGGACGAAATTTTTTGAATGGACGGCCGAATGCCATTCGTCGTTCCAACAGCTTAAGGAGTACCTCGCTACTCCTCCTCTATTGAGTAGCCCGACTACTGGAGAGACCTTGTTTGTGTATCTGTCTGTGGGTGATAGATCAGTTGCAGCAGTCCTAGTTCGAGAAGATGAGGGGCTTCAAAAGCCCGTGTACTATGTCAGCAAGGCCCTATCAGATGTGGAAGGCATGTATTACAATGCAGAGAAGGCGGCATATGCCTTGGTCGTAGCTTCCAGGAAGCTACGAGCTTATTTCCTAGCTCATCCTATCGTGGTGCTCACAAATTCACCCTTGAGAAAAATTCTTCATAAGCCAGAAAGTTCAGGCCGACTCCTCAATTGGTCAATTGCTCTCACAAAATTCGACATCGAGTATCGACCTCGAAAGGCGTTGAAGGCTCAAGCCTTGACAGATTTCTTGGTCGAGCTGACGTTCACCCAGGAAGATAGCGAGGTGCGAGCTCAGAAAGAGAATGTTAAGGGGAAGGAGCCAGAGTCTCAGCTCGTTACTTCTTTACCCGACGATTGTTGGAAGGTCTACTCAGATGGGTCAGCTACAAAGAATGTCAGTGGAGCTGGGATTGTTCTGATCGAGCCAGAGTCTGGGACAGTATATGAGGAATCATTGAGGTTCAAATTTGAAGCTTCCAACAACCAAGCAGAATACGAGGCTTTGGTTGCAGCCATCGAATACGCCAAGTGCTTTGGAGCAACTAAAATAGTGGCATACTGTGACTCCCAGTTAATAGTCAATCAGGTCAGAGGGGAGTATGAGGTGCTAAACTCCACCTTGATCAAATACTACGACCTGGTAAAAGAAATGATAAAGGACTTAGAGTTTTGGGAAATTCAGAGGATTGGTCGAGAAGACAACGAGTTGGCCGACCTACTCTCGAAGCTAGCCACTTCAGACGAACCACATGAAGAGCCCATCTCCTACCTTGAGAATCCATCTTATGAAAGGGTCAAAATTCAATGTGTGGAGGATCCTTCGAGGAACTGGGCTTATAACAAGTGTTGGATCGAAGAAATGAAGGCGTACTTAGAGAGAGGCGAGCTCCCTAAAGATGAGAAAACAACTCGAGCTATCAAAAAGAAAGCTCCGAGATATGTTGTGCAAGGGGACATGCTGTTCCGGAGATCTTACACTAGACCATTGCTGAAATGTATTCACCCCCAGGAGATCACTCAGTTAATGCATGAGGTGCATAGTGGAATTTGTGGTGGACACCCGGGGGCCAGGACTCTAGCCGACAAATTGATCACTTTGGGGTACTACTAGCCACACATGAGAGCTGACACTCATGACTTTGTTCAGCAATGTGACCAATGTCAAAGGTTTGCAAACCTACCTCATTTGCCTACAACGGAGCAAACTCCAGTGATCGCTGCTTGGCCATTTGATATGTGGGGCGTCGACTTGATTGGACCTTTCCCACCCGCCCGGGGAAACTGTAACTATGTGATCGTCGCCATTGATTATTTCACCAAGTGGGTCGAAGCAAAGCCACTAGCTCGCATCACAAAGGAAAATGCCATCAACTTCATACATGACTTCATCTGGTGTCGATTTGGGATCCCTCGAGCTATAATATCGGATAATGGCTTACAATTCTCCCGGGATTTCGAAGAAGAAATGAATCGAGTAGGGATCAAGCATTGGTAGTCATATGTTGCCTATCCTCAAGGAAATGGGCAAGCTGAAGCGGCGAATAAGCTCGTTCTATCTTCACTAAAGACGGGCTTAGTTGGTCGACGCGGTAACTGGTTGGACGAACTCCCCCTTGCTCTTTGGGCAGTTCGCACAACCACTCGGGGGCCTACGGGGGAAGCCCCATTCGCTCTTACATATGGATCGGAGGCCATGGCACCAGCCGAGCTACGATTTCCTACTGCTAGAGTAACCTTCTTCGACCAAGAGCAGAACAACACTAGCAGATTGATAGACTTAGATTTAGTCGACGAGAGGCGAGATACAGCTTACCTTCGAATGGTCAACTACAAGCAGCGGGCAAAGAGTTACCACGACAAAAAGGTGAAGACGAGATCATTCCAAGTGGGGGACCATGTGTTAAGAAAGATCGAGGCAACATGAAGGAGAACCTAACAGAACAAGCTATCCCCCAACTGGGAAGGTCCCTATATTGTTACTCGAGTCATCAAGGAGGGGACTTACATAATAGCTCACCCAGGTGGTGAAGAGTTGAAGCATCCATGGCACGCCACTCACCTTATCAAATACTATTTCTAGTCCAGTTCAAAGTTAATGCAGTTTCCAAGTTTGAATTTGTCATCTTCTAGCTTTCCATTTGATGTAAGCATGTTCCTACTTCAATAAAAAATCACAGTTCTATTCGACCAAAAATTGTGCTACACTAATTTCAACAAGCTCGACTCTTAATCAGCTTTGTTCCTTTAAAAAATCCGACTTTTAGTCGACTTCGTTTCAATAAGCTCGACTCTTAGTCAGCTTCGTTTTAACAATCTCGATTCTTAATCAGCTTTGTTTTTTCAACAAATCTGACCCTTGGTCGACTTCGTTCCAATAAGCTCGACTCTTAGTCGGATTCATTCTAACTAGATCGATTCTTAATCAGCTTTGTTCTTTCAACAAGTCTGACCCTTGGTCGACTTCGTTCCAATAAGCTCGACTCTTAGTTGGCTTCATTCTAACTAGCTCGATTCTTAATCAGCTTTGTTCTCTTAACAAGTCCGACCCTTGGTCGACTTCGTTCTAATAAGCTCGACCCTTGGTCAGCTTTGATCTATCAAACAGGTTCGACTCTGAGTCAATCTCGTTTGTGAAAAATCTGTACAAGTCTAAGGTCGAATGAGTTATCAAAAATCAGTTCGACCAAAGTCTTAAAAGCGACTTAATTGTCCAATCCAATCTAGCTCGACACATACATGCTGGAATTGAAAGCATACAACACACTATGATAGGAAGTCAACTACGATTCAATATAATTAAGTCACCCAAAGCGGGCCCAGACTTAAGCCAGTAAAAGTTACGAAGTGTTATGCCTCCCAAAAAACTGGGCCAAGGCATTTAAACAGTAACAAAAGCAAAAAATAAAAAGTGTTTGGGACTTGTTTGATTACATCACCATTCAAAGTTAAATTCAAGAGGACGGATCAGCTTCAACTTGGATACTGGTCGTCGCTTGATCATCCACAGGTTCTTCCCGCTGCTGGGGGCCAATTGGTTTACCCGACTTAGAAAATCCGTGCCTCGGAGTATCACCATCAAAAGCCGGTGAATCAGGCTCCTCGAGCTCTGCTAAGATAGTATTGAAGTTGACAGGAGCAATAGGAGGAGGAACCCAGGTTTCAGCTTCAGCCTCTTCATCATCCTGAGCAATAAGCTCTAAGTCATTATCATTATAGGGCACCAGGTGATGGCCTTGATGAGCCGCCGTATTGTACTGATCTTCAGACGCCCACTTAGCCAGCTGTTCAATGGATATGTCGACGGAGGGATCCACCATGATACGTCGAGCCATGGCTCCGACCTACATCAAAGAACCCCTTAGCTTTATCAACAACATAGGCGTGGAGCTCATCACCTTCTTTGTAGGCCTTCACGGCCTCCTCCTTAGCAGTTTTGATGGCATCAGTTAGATCCACCCCCCATTGACGCCGTGCATCGTCAAGCTCCTCTTGTTTCTTTGCTAAGGTGACAGGCACCTCCTCCAACTGTTGGGCCGCCAGTTCAAGATCTGCAGCCATCTTCTTCTTCTCCTCTTTGAGCTCACCCAGCTCCTTGTTGGCCTCACCCAACTTGCCCCAGGCCTCTTCCTTGGCCTTCACCTCATTGTCTTTCAAGAGTTTCAAAGCATCATAGGCAGAATCAAGGTCAGAGTTGGTCTCCTTCAATTTCTCATGCTCCTCCTTCAGCTTGACGTGATCTTCCTCCATTTTCTTCATCTCCTCATTCTTCCGGGCCAGCATAGTCTTAGCCTGCTTCTCCTGCTCCTCAGCAACTTTCCAATAAGTAGTGGCCAAATCTATCATGGCAAGAGACTGAAAGGACGAGTAAAGAAAAGGGGGTTAGGTCGATCAGAAGTAAAATGGAGACTTGGGACGAACGAGAAGAATCAAAACAGCGATACAAAAAACCACAAGAGTTACAAGTATTACCTCGGAGTGGGCCAACCCGACTCTAGCCTGGCAAGCTTCTGGAGTCAAGGCCTTGTTGGTGTACTTCTTGATTAAATCTTGGTCAGCTCCCCTCCTAACAATCACTTGGCCATACTCCAACTCAGGATACTCCTGGCCAAGCAATTAATCCTAGTCAAGGGAGCAACTTCGCTTAGCTCGTCAACACGAGCTTGAACCAACTCAGCGTATGAGACTCGGATGGGAGAAGATTGGGGGCTCCTGACTTCAGCTTCCATTGGCTCGCTAGCATCGACCTGATCAGCTGTCGAGCTTGCCTTGGACTTCCCTTTCTTGATTTTCTTGCTCGGCGGAGCATTATCATCCTCTTCATCCTCATCCACATCTATAACATGTGACTTGGACTTGGAGGCAGCATTGGACTTGGCTTTGGCTTGAGCTCGGGTTCTGGTCCGGACGACCTCCCTCTCCGGCTCCACACTTTGCTCTGAACCCTCTATCTCAGCAGACTTTTCCCCCTCAGCTCCTTGGGCACCTCCATCAACTGGTTCCTCTTCCAACTATTTCAAATTATCTTCAGCAGGGATGTATTGGGTAGCATCCTGGTCCACCAACTTCAACAGCTCATTTCTCTTGGCTCCCTCAGCCTCACGGTTCTCCCTAGCATTGGCAGCTCCACTGCTCCTCTTGCTCTTCATGATATCTACAGCACGGCCCATGTTGAGCAGGAGTCAGAACTGTACCAAGTCAAAGCCACCAAGTGTTAGTTCAACAGTTCAAGTTCTACGTACGAGCTAACAGTTCTACGTAGGAATAAAAAGTTCTGCATACGAGCTAAGCATGTACAGACTACAATATCTACTTACAAGCAAAGTATTTACGAGTTCAAAGTTACATGCACAGTTCAAACAAATCCTATGCGTGATCTTAAAGGTTTCACATACAAGCAATAAAGGGGCGAGTAAATTCTTACCACCAACATGCTCCCCATGATCCTTACAGTACTTGGGGGTCTTCCGGCAGAGCGAGCACTCTTTCTCAAATCTACCCAAAGCATGGGTAACCCAATCCGGATACCTTAAGCATCTTACAATGGGCACTAGGGGTACCACATCTCCATCTCCGAGCATCATTCCGCCTGGATATAGTTGTTTTTAGTAGTGCCTAAAACTTCCCAGCTGATGGGCCCTTTAGCTGCCAGCTCGACCAACCTTTTACGCAAATCTACGTGCCAGTAAGGCTCCCAGTGATCCTGCTCTCTCATCACCTCTGAATCAGCATCGGGTAAGGGGAATTCCCAGCCTAACCTACTCTCCACAACCACTATATGAGAGTTCCATCCACTAGCCTTACCAGGGATATTGATGAATAATTTTGGGGATTTTGACTTAGAGGGAGTGCTTATCCCATCGACCTTGTCAAATTTGACGCTAAAAAACTCCCTAAAAACCCTCATACAGGGCTCATACCCTAGAAATTGACATACCATAGCAAAACAAACCAAAACCCTACAAGTTTTAGCCCCCAACTGAAGAGGCAAGGCATTGGCACACTCTAGAAACTCATTTATGAAGGGGTCCAAGGGTAATCTAAGACCAGCCTCGAACTGGCCATAGTAGAAGCGGCAAAACTCTAGTAGCATCCTCCTTGTAAGTGCCACTAAACTGGTCCAGAAAATCCCTCTTGCTATAAATGGTCACATCAAATTCCTCCTTATCCACCTCACAGAATTGGTAGATCATCTCAAGTCGTGAGGGAATGTTCTGCTTCCCTCTCTTTGGCCTTTGAGGCACGTAGCCCCTTTCATTCCTCCTGCAGCAAATGGGAGGGTCCCAAAGGCGTCAACAATGCGTGGGCTGGAAGAAGTTGAGGCTGAAGCTCCTCCTTGGGTCATCATATATGTATAAGAAGAAGGGAAAACAGGGGAATCAGTCATATACGCAGTCTCAAGGAACCTAGTGGACATACTAAGGGGCGACCTAGATTCTCCCGGAAATCCCGTCCCATTCCTAAGGAAAGAGGGCTTATTGGGACCTTAGATGTAGAACACCGTAATGTGGTCAAGAAGTTCATGAAAAAGATTGAAGGATACTATTCTTGGGTCACTCGTCTCTAAAACACCCAAGTCATCTCCTACAGGCAAAGTTAGCTCAGTGAAACGCAAGCCCCAACAGGTCAAAATTAAAGTACATTCCTCCATTGACATCTCTCTCCACTCTCCATTCAAGTGCTTATAAACCCTTCTATTTAAACTACAATAGCCATACCAAGCTCCAGGCTCACAACTAAAAGTCCTAGCCATGGCGAAATTGAAGAAATTGCAGAAATTAAGCCCTAATGCTGAAGGGAGAGAAGAATACCTTAAATAGTTGGAACGAAGAGGAGCAACTGACGGAGACGAAAGCTCGGGTTAAATCAATTGCCTTTTTGCTGTTTTCGTCGGAGTTCAAGAAGTTGGAGAGGGTAAAAGTTCGTAAAGGAGAAGGATTTTAGCTTTTATACCTTCAGTAATTGGAAAGGATTAGGAAAATTCAAAAGTCTTATTTTCCTAATTGAATGCGGAAACGTTTTTCAAGACGGTCTCTCAAACGTCAAAATTGTAATTATTACAGAAAAACGGCGCTCTTCCAGATCTGGCCGTTCGTCGTGGACGTCAAGGATTTTGACACGTCATCTTTGGTCGACTAAATGTCAGCACAAGTAGCGACCTTCGAGTCACAAGCAATCTCCATCAAAATTTCCTTTAACTTTCTGGTCGACAAAGTCAACTCAGAAAGTTTGGGGCCACTGAACATATCAAAAGTATCGAGTTGGGTCAAGCGAGTAAAGCCCAACCCTCAGACATTTATTGCCACCACATTATTACATGGCTCCAGGCCTGTCTTCTAGAACAGTCGACTTAAGTTCATTGTCCGACCTATCAGGTCCCGACCTAAGTTAGTCCGACTTTATGATCCAAGATATACCTCGGGTACAATCCAACTCTACTCATCAGTCAGGTCGACCCAACCCCAAGTGTCGACCTCGACCTGCCAAAGCAAGCGTCGAGCTAACGGTTACAGGCGCACGTGCTTCAATTCTTTCCATAACTAGTTTCCTACAAATCAGGAGCCCTACAGGACACGTTCCCATGACATGTAACTGTCCCTTAAATCACGGAGCTCATGTAGCCCCACCAAATATACCATCTACATCAACTATAAATACATTGCCACTACAACGGTTATGAGGTAACTGCAATTTTGTTATCTGAATATCTTCTTCGTTCAATACATTTTTGATCTCCAATACACATACTTACTCTCACGTTCGAGGGTCTAAGCCGGAGACACATTCGGTCAGTCGTGGATTCTGATTTCAGATCAAAAAGTCAGATGATCAGTCCTGCCACGTAAAAAAAGATTGATAAGTATATTTTCTACTGTATCAAATGTGATATATAAAAATGATATAGATAATCTCGTATCTCGATTGAACCATGAATTCTCAATATTAATACTCACTTTTCAGTTTTCACTAGCTGTTTTAATATGCCGTATTTTGTATAGTCGTTTGAATCACAAAAGCTAATGTTTCCCATTTTTATTGGTCCAGAATCTCTAAAAACATCTCATTCCCACTCCCACCCCCACCCCTTTTACTTTCCATTTAGTATTTTTAAATTACTTCTTTTCGCCTTCTGAATTGTCACATCAATGACTTTATTCTTCTCTTTATTTTGTTTTTATTTAATATTTTCTCCTTTCAATAATAATGGGGCAAATGACAATTTAGGGCCTGAAGTATAGGGGGTAGTATCGATTAGGGGCCCGTATCTAATTTTCGAGAAATCAGGGCTCAATATCTAAACTTTTCATCAATTAAGGGCTTTTTGACGAATTTTGTTAGAAAAGTCAGTTAAGTGACGAATTTTGGACTAAATTGAAAAGCAAATTAGTTATTAAGGACTGAAATGTAAATTTTTAAAAATTGATGATCGTTACAAAATATTTTTTTTTAAATATTATTTTTTTAAAATATAATATATTTCGAAAAGCTATAATTTTTTTATAATTTTTAAAATATGTTAAAATAAATATTATAAATATAAAAAAAATGTATTTTTAAAGAAAATAGTATTTTATTTAAAAAAAATTAATTAATTTTTAACGTAAATCTTGTAAAATAAATATAAATATAAAAAAATTGTATTTCTAAAGCAAAAAAGTATTTTTTCTTTAAAAAAAATTAATTAATTTTTAACGTAAATCTTGTAATATTATTTTTTTAAAAAAATAAAAGTAAGTGACATGTCACTTAAATCTTTTTGATTTAGAAAATTTTATTTAAAAATTGCCAATTTTTATTTAATAAAGATAATTTTATTTAAAAAAGATAATATGATTTAAATAATTTAAGATATTAACTATTATCCTTTTTTCTAATAATTTAAATTACTGATTATTTTGCTTCAAAAAATTACTAATTATTTTAGATTGAATAATTTATAAAATATATAAATAAAATAAAATAATTATCATCTAAATTAAAAAAAAATATCTAAAAAAGTTAATATAACTAAAACATATTTTTGGAAATAGTAATATATTAGAATTGAAATAAATATTTTTTGAAGCAATTTTATTTTTTGAAGCAATATATTTATTTTATGCAATATATTTTTTGAATAAAAATAATAACACCTTAAATAGTTCCTCCGTCTCAAAATAAGAAAAAAAAAAAGAAAAAAATGAGAGAGAGAGAGAGAACATCTTCTTCTTCATCACCACCACCACCTATTACCCCTCCTCCGATCAATTTCAAAACCCCCTTCTTCATCAAAACCCTAACCCTAATCCCAATTCCAACCAACACCTCACTTTCTTCATCACCGAGGTCCACCGTTTCCATAACCCCACCAGATCTTTCCCTAGCAGCTTTCACCACCTTATGTGCAGCCACCACCACCATTTACCACCGCCAATCACCACTACTAACCACCAATCACCACCGTCCAATACCATCATCTCGACACCATCATTCCAACACCACCCTGCATTCACTACTGCTGCCACCAAACCACCATTACAGCTACCGTAATGCATCAGCCGCCGCCACCACACCACCATAACTACCAATTTCAATCAACATAATTAGACAAGCCAGAACTACTACTGTCAAAATAATAAAATAAAAAAATGGGTTTGAGTAAAATAAGTCAAAATCTAAATGCTTTTATCCCACAAATTCTAACAAAATCAAAAATCAAAGATAAAAGCATCGGCAATCAGAAATCAAAAATCAAGATCTGGGCAAAATTAAATCTTACAAAATCAAAATCGAAATCAAGATTTAGATCATGGTTTTTAAATTCAAAGCAAAATCAAAATCAAGCCCAACTATGGTTTTCAAAAGTATGATATTCAAAACAGAGTCGGAGTGGGGGAGATCTGGAAGAGGGTGGTCGGAGTGGGGGAGGGGTCGTCATGGTGGGGTGGAAGACGTCGGCCACTATGTGGGTGGGATGGGGTTAGATGGATTGAAGGGGACGAGAGGTCGCCGGAATTTGGAGAGAGCAGAGTCGCCGCCCTGGCCTGAGAGAGAGAGAGAGAGAGAGAGAGAGAGAGAGAGAGAGAGAGAGAGAGAGAGAGAGAGAAAATGTGAGGCTTTTTTATTTGGAATTAAAATAATTTCATTTAACCTCCATATTTATAAAATATGTCATTTAACCCCTTAAAAGTTAGTGTCAATTCAATTTAGTCCAGCACATGCGTGGCACATGTCACTTAACTGACTATTCTAACAAAATTCATCAAAAAGCCCTTAATTGACGAAAAGTTTAGATATTGAGCCCTGATTTGCCGAAAATTAGATATGGGGCCCCTAACCGACACTACCCCCTATACTTCAGACCCTAAATTGTCATTTGCCCATAATAATATTACAAATTTTACTTTCACAAGATTAAAAAAAAATATATATTATAAATATAAAAAAATAAGTAGGAGTGAGAAAGTAGGATATGGTAAGTAAATTATTATTGTAAATATAGTAAGTGGGTCTTATTGTCCATTATAAGAAATAAAACAACTAAAAATCTTACTGAGAGACAGATCAAAAAGAAAAATAAGATTTTTATTCTGAAATAGAGAAAATATGATTAGGTGTTTAGAACCGTACATCAGTTTAGCTTGTATTTGAGCTCGTTCGTTTATTCAATTTCAACGATCCACATTCAAATCTTCATAGGTGTTCATTAAGAATATTTTGAATATTTTTATCAGTCGTATGCATTTCATCCCTGCATTTATCTCGCAAATAATTTCATTCAATTGAGTGTTTGATTCGAATTACCCTACCGACCCCAATTATTCCAATTGATCCTTTAATTCATTTAATTCTTATAATTGATGATGACTCCATTAAAGCCCTCTTGAAGTTCCACCTTAACTTTGAAGACAGGAATCTTGTCAAATCAAAAGCCTCCATTTCTAAAACAAAAAGAAATCTATCGCTTGATCATTCATTGGCTTAGTGGACAGGCTTAAGCACATGCCACGTGCACATTCTTCTAAGACTATGCCAAGTGGGCATTTTCCATTTATTTCATTTTTCACTAATACTATTCACACTTTTTTACATAACACCTACACTTAATAATACATATACTGACACTCTTTACACTAACACTTTGTTACACTAACACTAGAGCCGTCAATACGGGATGAGACAGGACGAAATTATGTTGTCCCACGACGGGAACGGGACGAGACGGGACGGGACAAAAACGGGACAGGACTAAAATACTCCGTCCCATCCCCTCCCATTTGCGGGACGCGGGATCCCGCGGGACCCATGCGTGACCCGTTGACTTGGAGGAATAAAGTTGACTAGGCGCCAAAATCAATATCCGTAGATAAAAATATTTTGTAGTTTCTGAAAGCTTATGCACAATAATTGGCCCAATAGAAAAACATCTAAGAGCATACTCCAATCAGCTCACCTCTAGAAGACCTTCACAGTGAACTATCTAATGTAAAGGTGTCAGGCTATGCTTTCTAAGATAAACCAATCTGTGATATAGAAACACACATTCTTAGAGGAGAACCCCTACTTGCCACTTCCGTACAAACTTCACAAAGTAATATTGACCAATGATCTAATTGAATTGCATGGTTTGTAGTATAGATTTTTTTTTATCTAAACTAGGAATATCAACTTCATAGAAAGGATATGTAACATGTTAAGACCAATCTCCAAAGTTAATATAAGTAATAATCATAAGCGGTATCATGGGTGGCCTTCCTTCGGGGAGGTCGCCGGTTCGATTCCCTCCGGGGGATCATTGTGGTTTAATTTCATACTGACGTAGCGGAAGACTTGGGTAAAGATTAATTGATGAATTTCGCTCGAGAAATTCAACAATCAATCAACAATTTTCGCTCGAGAAAACTGAAGAGTAAACACTCAAATTTTATTAATCAACAACTGATTTTCGGAATTACACAAAACCCTATTTTTATATGACTCCTACGACTTGAAAAACAAGTCAAACACTTCTAAAAATATACCTAATCTATATGGTAACCTAATAAACCATTATTTTATCATAATATTGAGTAAATCTACTTCTAAACATGATTTATCCCCTAATTAAATAATAATCCGAAAATAACATTAAATAAATAAAACTAAAACTAAACTTATCACTATATTCATCTTCATCAATATTCATCTTCATCATTCTCCTCGGCTTCGAAAAATCCGTCCTCGAATTTGCAGCATGTTGTAGTCGAATCTTGATCATTGCATAAAAAATATTTGTAACGATCCTCTCATTGAAATGATACTTGAACACTTGAAATCTTCCTTTACAACCTTGTCGGACTTTAAACATGCTTACTTGAGTAACAACCTCCATCCAATCCGTCCAATGTAATCTAATAAACTCATGAAGTAACAAATTCTTTATGTAACTAGAAGAAAATGTCTTTGAATGAGGGATATCAAACGGGTCAACGAATCGATGACTAATAATCTCTTCATCATAAATCGAAGGCTGAAACCAATCAATCTTAGATTGCGGAAAAGGTGTATCGGAAAAAGGTAGGACACTATCAAACTGACAATTTTCACAATCATACCTATCGTATATTGGTGGTTTTGACCAATCGATGGAAACTTCGGTAGTCGCCGATTCGACGAAAGGCCACGAAATATCACCACGACCAGAATCCACCGCCCAGTCTCGCAGTCCGTCGCTGCCACCAAGTCTAGGCTGATTCCTCCGAGCCAGTTGATTGAACAAGTCGGTCATCCAGGCCGTTAACTGTTCCATCAACAACTCCATACGTTGATCTACGATGGATCCGATGCGTTCCTCCAGAACTGCCTCATCACACTCGTAGATTGCTTCCACAGTTTGTCTCTTCTGCCCTCGAACCATTCTTCCTGAATCGAACGACAAGCTTTGATACCAACTGACGTAGCGGAAGACTTGGGTAAAGATTAATTGATGAATTTCGCTCGAGAAATTCAACAATCAATCAACAATTTTCGCTCGAGAAAACTGAAGAGTAAACACTCAAATTTTATTAATCAACAACTGATTTTCGGAATTACACAAAACCCTATTTTTATATGACTCCTACGACTTGAAAAACAAGTCAAACACTTCTAAAAATATACCTAATCTATATGGTAACCTAATAAACCATTATTTTATCATAATATTGAGTAAATCTACTTCTAAACATGATTTATCCCCTAATTAAATAATAATCCGAAAATAACATTAAATAAATAAAACTAAAACTAAACTTATCACTATATTCATCTTCATCAATATTCATCTTCATCACATACCTTGGATTTCAGGGACCTTTGGAGCCCCCGGACACATCCGTGCAGTTAAGGAAGCGGCATTGCTGGGCTTGCAACCTCAGTGTGGGAAGTTCAACTACCGCGTTGTAGGAGGGCTCCCTTGGGGCCAGGAGTATAAAGGGTGCTGCCACCCTGGCTGCATTGGGCACATCCGCGATTTACCTCCGCTAGGACACCGAGGGGCCGGGAGCTAGTGGTCCAGGATTAACCCGGCGGGCGGGAACACAGGTATCAAAAAAAAAAAAAAAATAAAAATAAAAAAATTATCATAAGTGAACCTCATAATTTGTGATGACTCCATTATGGAGAACCAAGAAATCATTTCCAGCGCCAGAGGACTGAGGATGACTGTTCCTTGGTGCAGGTTCCCCATTAGTGGCCTTTGGTGTGATTCTTATGTTCATTAGGGGGAAGTAATGGAAAGAAAAAAATACAATGCTCCAGTAATTAAGCCCAATCTGTTGATATGTTGCATTGTTCTCAAAAATCAATTACAGTAATTAATCTGTTGGATTAATATATTAATTATGTTCACAATAATTAATATATTAATTATGTTCACAATATATTAATTATGTTCACAATAAATTCTGAATCATTAGTTTTTTTTTTTGTTTTTTTTTTTTTTTTTAAACGGGAACGGGACGTCCCGTCCCATCCCGTCCCATATCCCGTTCGTCCCGCGTCCCAAACGGGACGTCCCGAATAGTCCCGTTTTCAAGCGGGATGAAAAAATGCCGTCCCATCCCGTCCCATTTGTATGTTGGGACGGGACGTTCCAACGGGACCGTCCCAACTTGACGGCTCTAACTAACACTGACACTTTTTTCCATTGACACTTAATAATATATGCACTGACACTATTTACACTGGCACTTTGTTACTCTAACACTGTCACTAGCGGGGGAATCAAAACACGTTTTTTTTAAGCTTAAAAAAAACGCGTTTTTTTTTATAAGATTTTGACATTTTTATTTTAAAACAACTAAACCTTGATTTTAATATAGTTTGGGGTTTACTATTACAAATAATTATATAAAATAAAATAAAATATTTTTTAAGAAATTTCAGAATAATTAAATAAATTGAAAACTAAATCTATTTTTATTTTAAGATTTTGTTTTCCTATTAAGAAACTTTAATAGCATATTTACAAGAATATCCTTAATATTGGAGTATTTAACATTATGATGTGAGTAACTAAGTAACTTAACTAAAGATTTATTATCTTTTTCAGTTATTTTTTGTATTTTCATCTGACTTCCACTATAATTATCATATTTAATATTTCTACTTCACAAATATCATTAAATTTTTGAAATTTATATAAGTAGCAATTCAATTCTATACTCCCTTTGTATTTAAATAATTGGTATATTTTGAAATTTTTTATTAGCTTATTAAATTTTTGACCAACATTTTATTAAAATTAATTATATATATGAAATTTAAAAATGTACACTTGTAGTTTTTCTGACTTATGCTTTTCAAGAACATGGGATGGATGGGAGTATAAGAATAAAGATTTGAAAAGCTTAATGGGATTCCACAATCTTTTGCTGCAATATAAATTGATAAGTAGAATAGAAAAACAAATATATAAATCACCCCATTAGTAAAAGCAAAAAGGGCCACTAATAAAAGACCTTTTGATACTCTTGAGATAATTTGATTCGAAAAGTTTTTTTCGGGACAAATCACTTTTTTTCATTTTTCTAATTAAATCGAAATGACCCGAAAGTTATTAATCAGTAGTATATGATAATGCATGCAGTATTATATTCGCTCATATATGAATATAATTCTGCATGCAGTATTATAAAAATAATACAACTTGGGAAAAAAATTCTCGAAAATTACGATACTTTTTTCTAGAATTCTTCGATCACTGCCTATTATTTAATTAAATTCTTGTGGTCGGGGGCTATAGTATAATAGTACTAAAGAAATCTATAGTATAAATCACACCATGGGTCATGGGTGAACAGTACTATGAACAATATCAAATGCCAAATTTTTCATTTTGTCCTCACTAAGTTGTCCCTTTCCCATTTTGCCCTTTAAAAAAAATTTAAATTAAAAAAAAACAAAAAAAACGTGTCCTCGAACACGGGCTTTTACTAGTTATTCTATATTTGCACCCACTCCCTACACAAGC
This sequence comes from Adenophora triphylla var. japonica, assembly GCA_022495995.1. NCBI lineage: Eukaryota > Viridiplantae > Streptophyta > Magnoliopsida > Asterales > Campanulaceae > Adenophora > Adenophora triphylla. The sequence continues at coordinate 122,442 of JAFEMH010005384.1, forward strand.
ATGAACTAATATTAAACCATAGCTTATGCTCAAATGGAATTTTAGAGACAAGAATTCATGATAAGGGCAGGCTTGTGTAATAACCATGAGTTCCACTCACAACCCTCCCTTTCTCCAAATAAAAGAATAAAATTTTGGGATGGGAGAGTTCAAATTTTGCCACACTTTTCCTGTTTTTCGATCCTCCTCCTCCGTTCCGAATAATCTTACACATGTATTGTTCAAAAACGAGAATTAAGGAAAGATGTTAGTATTAAAATAGGTATTGTGAGTAGGTAAGAGAGAGAAAGTGTGATAGAGAATAATAAGTGAATAGTGGTTGTTATGGTGCAATTGGCCCCCCTATTTCACCATCAATGTCCTAGAATCACTTGCATGCATTGATTGATATGTGCCGACGGATATTGATTTGAAACATGAAATAGCGGAAAAATCTCACAAATTCAGCTTAACGATCTATTATTTCAGAATATGCACATGAATTTACACAATCACTATTATTGGTATCTAAATTTGAAAAGAGAGATTGTTGATCATGTATCTAAGTGTGTAATAGGTCAACAAGTCAAGGTTTGATCCTTGAGCTTTTTATGGTTGGTTTCAAAAATTCCATTTAGGTCCTTATATTTATAAAAAAAATTGTTTGATTTTGATCCTTGAGCTTTTTATGTTTCCCATTGGTCCTGGTGTTTGTAAAACAGTCAGACTAGTCACAGTGATATTAAGAAAGTTATCAAACTTTTTGAATGATTATGCAAGTTAAACAACAATGGGCTTGCACTAAAGCAACAGTAAGTATGTGATAATTCAATAGAAGGAAAGTGCCAAACACAAGCACTGCTACTCTAGAACAAAAAATATTGTCAACATTAATCCTTGCAGAGCTAGAAACAATCCATTTCCAAAAAGCTCATCCATGACTTAACTAATACTTATAAAGGGAAAAACTGGAGAGTGCCACATACAATAATCATATTTGATCCTTCGCAACTTACACTATTAAGATGAAGAAGCTTAAAACTATCCATCCTTAACGGTTGGCTTTTGCAACCCTCTCGATTTCATCCTTCTTTTTAATGGCATAGCTGCAAGTACAGAACGTATAGAATCATGTTAAACTGACTTCCATACATTATTGTAAAGTAAGAGTATGAGGTAGAAAATCAAATTGGTACTTCACCTGTTGGAGGACCCCTTGGCTGCATTGATAAGTTCATCAGCGAGGCACTCGGCTATTGTCTTGACGTTCCTGAAAGCACTCTCACGAGCACCAGTTGTTAGGAGATAGATTGCTTGATTAACACGTCTCAATGGAGAAATATCAACAGCTTGACGCCTCACAACACCAGCAGAACCAATACGGGTAGCATCTTCTCTTGGTCCACTGAACAAAGAAAAAGTGATTTTGAGTAAAAGGGCCAACTGGGTACCCAACTCAGTAAGCTTCAGAGAAATATATGATGATATTCAGGAGCTACAATGTCAAGAAGTGCCCCATGAGGTGTTACAAAAGAACTTACTAAATAAAGTCCTACTTGACACCATTACTAACATAGGTGATTTACATGGTGTGGTTATATCAAAAGGATGAGTAAGATGCCAGTTAAACATACTTAGACTACAATTATACTACTCCTTCCGTCCCAAATTGGAAGTCCAAAAATTCAAATTTGCACTTGAACATTCATTTTGGGACGGAGGGGATGTATCGTACGTAAAAGAATATAAAGGATATGAAAAACACAAAGAACATGATATCTAGTCTGTACCTGTTAATAACGGCATCAACAATGATTTGAATGGGGTTGGCATCAGTTAACAGATGGATGATTTCCATTGCATGCTTCACAATACGAACTGCCATAAGCTTTTTACCATTGTTTCTTCCGTGCATCATAAGAGAGTTTGTCAGCCTCTCCACGATAGGGCACTGGGCCTTCCTAAACCTCTTGGCCTGATACCTCCCAGCTGTGTGTGGCACATATGTTGGGTGCTTGGAAGCAGTGGCAGTGATGTAATCATCAACTGAGAGATCACTCACCTGCGCGAATAATAATTACATATTGGTTTTAAGCCAGAACAAGTACAAGCAAAAATAAGAAAACCTCTTTATGGTGAATTAAATTCAAGCAGAGCGTACACATCAGTAGCTCATAAGTTTAACTCAAACTATCTTGTTTGATAGAGCAGACGGATGAATGGAGGAGCATCTTAGATAGTGATTGTTTGTAATCAAAGACATAAACAGGGAAATCAAATGAGCAAGCAAATATGTCATACACACAGAGAGCCTTCATAATTTCTACAGCAGGCTAGTATAATCCTATAGACATACATTTGGTCATCCATTGAGCAATGTTATTCAGGTGTCACATTGCGATAGCAAAAGAATGAGATAAGTAAATCAGAACACATTGTTAGTTTGTTACCAGTAACACTAATATCCTTATTAAGCTTCTCAATCTTTCTCTACAAATACAAACCAACTCCAGATGCAAAGTAAATCTAGCTTCTGAAAACAGAACTGAAAATGAACGAGGAGAATCTAGTTTACCATTTAGAGGAAGTCAAAAAGAATTTTAGAGGTATAAGCACACAGTCTTATCAGAGTTCAGCTCAAACCAGTGTCCAAATTATCAGATTATGCAACTTTTTTCCAAAGGAAATGACATAATTGATAAATTAGTTTTCTAGTTCTATAATTTAACTACACTTTGAAAAAGTAAAATCTCAATGTTTTGATTTACATGACAATGACAAAGATATTAAATATATGGATTCATTACTAAGTAAATACACATATAAAGGACCATGATTATTCTATAAACAACAAAAAACAATCAATACAAAACCCTAAAAGTTCACCTTGAACAAAAATAATAAAACAACAATCTAATTGCAATTTAAAACCATCAAATTTTCAGGCTCTGGGATTGGATTTGAAGCCCAAGACATGATCAAATATTTCAATTGAACCCATATTCCACCACTACATAACTCTCCCAAAGACAAAGCATGATTAATTGACAAAAATAGTCAATAAGAATGTTTAATTGACGAAAATGGTCGATAAAGGACCAAAACTAAGTTTCAAAATTGGACTGGTAACCTAAAATTTACAAAATCTCGCACAATTAACATTGCTTAATTGGACACTACAAAAATTATAGAGGTTTAACAAAACACAGGGACAGAAAAGAAAACCTGCACATCGTCGTAGGACCACTTGTTGAAGAGAAGGACATCACTGCGGACAAGAGGCTCCTGGTTAGGATCAGCCGCTGCAACAACCGCCGGCGCCGCCATCTCCTGTATAACAGATGTAACCATTGGAGAGCAAGATCAAAGAAAAAAATAGGTTCCGATCAAGGAAGAGAGAAAGAAGAATGCTTACTGTGGGATTGATTTAGCCGCTGGACGACTGCGGAGATTAGGGTTCGAGAGAAGGAGAGAGTGAAAGCAGCTGCGGAGGGGAGAGATTGGAGAATGAACAAATGTAGATATAGCTGCGGCCAAAGAAGACGAACTAGGGTTTACCCGTTCTCTAATGGTTCCTTACTTTCCCCAAAATACCCTCTGATCATTGGAAGTAGGGTTGTAAACGAAGCGAATTTTTTTTTTCGATTCGATATTCAATTTGAGTATTCGGTATTCGTATTCGAAAATTTCAAATTCGAATTCGAATCATTATATTGATTCGATTAGTAAACGAATACGAATAATAAATCACGATATTCGATTCGAGTATTCGCGAATCTTATTATTCGAATAATATATATAATATATATATATATATATATATATATATATATATATATATATATATTTAATATTAATTAATAATTATATATATATAATGAAATCTATTTTATAATTTTTTCTAACCCTAACCCTAGACCCTAGAGAGCAGAGAGAAGAGAAGTATAGAACTGAGGAGTGGAAACGACGACGCTCCCTCTCAGCTCACAAATACACCGACCGATCCCTTTAGCTTCGCCTCACCTCGCCGGCTCCGCCTCACCTCGCCGGCGCCTGGCCTCGCCTCGCTGCTTTTCTTGATTTCCGGTGATTTCCCTTCAAGCCCCCTCCCAAGGTTGGTTCCTGTGATTGTCACATTTTAATTTTCCGACTCTGATTTCATATTTCTGTGATGCAATTTCGCCTGGAATTTGTTGCTTGTTCTTGCTATTGTAAGCTTTCAAGCTTTTCTATAATGTCAATTCAAGCTTTCAAGCTTTTCTATATTGTAAGCTTTCAAGCTTTTCTATAATGTCAATTTCGCCTGGAATTTGTTGCTTGTTCATTGTTTGGATCGATCTACATCTTCTGATATGGTACAAGTTTTGATTTGTGGAGCAGATTGGGTTCGCCAACTTCATGGGATCAAAAAGCCGCTTATGTCACATGTGAGTTCTATTTTTTAAAATTCATTTGAGATATTTGCATGTTTTCATGATTATGATAATAAAATTGATATCTAATTTATTTTATTTTTATTTAGGAGGAGGAAGAGCCTATTCAAGTCTTATTACGAATTTGATGCCTTGTTGGAGTGCTGCTGCGATTGTTTTGCTTGCTTCTTTGTTAGTTCTTGATCTCTCTTTTGATGTTGCCTTGCTTGGTTCTTGCCTTGAGTTCTTGTTGTTGTTGCCTTGCTTGGTAGATGATGTTGCCTTGCTAGTTCTTGCCTTCGCTTGGGTATTGCCTTGCTGCCTTATTGCTTGGTTACTATTAATGTTGTCTTTTTTTTTTTTTTATGAAACTGTAAGGAATTATTGTATTTAAAACAGTGTTGGCGGCTTGGATTTGAATTTGGATGATTGTATTTAAAATTTATGTTGGCTTGTTGTTACTGATTTTAAGATTATTATTATTTATTTTTAATAAAACTGCATGCACACAATGACACAAGGCTGAGGTTTGGGCTGGGCCGAATATTGGGCCGGGCTGAGTATTGGGCCGGGCTGGGTATTGGGTCTCAAATCGAATACTCGAATCGAATCGAATAATTCGAATATCAATTTCGAATCGAATACGAATCAATTTTTATATTCGAATACGAATCGAATACGAATACGAATACAAATCGATTTTAATATTCGAATACGAATCGAATACGAATCGAATACTATGATATTCGATTCGATTCGATTCGATTCGTTTACACCCCTAATTGGAAGATACTCCCTCCGTCCCATATTATCTTTCCCATTTTGTTATTTTGGACGTCTCACTTTAGAGCATCCGCATCAATGACTTCTAAAATGAGAGTCATGGGTGTCTTTCTCCTCCACATCAGCTTCACGTCATTAGTCATCAATAATCATAACTTCACACCATTTTACCCACAATGATGACCAAAGTCATCAGCTTCTCTCTCATACTTTTTACTATACCCCACTATATTTTCTCTTTCCTACTCATTTCTATATCAATTATTATCATTATTCATATTATTATGTTATTATTAAATATATATGATAATAATCTAATTTTATTTATGACATATTTTAATTAATAATTAAATAACTATTTTAATATTATTATTATATAATAAATATAATAATTTATATTAATAAGTTAATAACATCTTATTATATACTGTAATACATAATTTAGCATACAACAACATATAAAAAATTAAAATTACTTAATTTAGCATACAACTAAAAATTTAAAATTACATAGTACATACTATGATAAATAACACACAATTTTAATTATCATCAACTTCATCATTAAATTTTCCCAAATATTCTCAATCAAATCTTTTTTCAATGACTTGTTGATATTTGCGTCTCGAACCCGACTTCGATTACTCATATATGATGATAAGTCATACTCTCGAACATTGGAGAAAGTAAACCTTTGATTTCCACTGCTAGTTGATGCTTGATTTTGAGATGAATCTTCTTCATAGTCTTTTGGATCAAAATGTGTATAAGTTGAACGTTCGTCTTCAACTATCATGTTGTGAATGATGATACAAGCTAGCATAATTTTACCCAAGATACTCCTACTCCATGCTAGAGTAGGTTGTCGAATTATAGCAAATCGAGCTTGTAAAACTCCAAAAGCACGCTCCACATCCTTTCTCACCGACTCTTGTTTCTTAGCAAATAATTTATGCTTCTCCGTCTGTGGGGTACTAATTGAACTAATAAAGGCTGCCCATTTTGGATATATCCCATCCGTAAGATAATATCCCATGTTGTATGAATGATTATTTATAATATAATTAACAGGCGGAGCATGACCTTCTAATATGTCTGTAAACACTGGAGAACGATCAAGGACATTTATATCATTACACGAACCTGGTGTTCCAAATAATGCATGCCAAATCCATATATCACGCGAGGCTACGGCTTCTAGGATTAATGTTGGCGTTTTATTTATACCTTGAAATTGTCCTCTCCATCCTCGTGGACAATTTTTCCATGTCAAGTGCATACAGTCGATGATGCCCATCATTCCTGGAAATCTACGCTCCTCTCCTTGTCGGAGTAACGTAGCTATATCATCGGCATTCGGCCTTCTCATGTAACGATCGCGGAACTGGGTTATGACACCTTCAACAAAATGAACAAGACATTCCTTCGCTGTAGTTTCAGCGACATTTAGATGTTCATCAACGGAGTCATATGCAGTACCATATGCTAATATTCGCATAGCGGCAGAGCATTTTTGCCAAGGTTCTAAAAAAGCGCTAAGCGGATACTAGGCGGCGGAGCCGGGCCTAGCGCCTAGGCGGGGACTAGTCGGGATTAGTCGGGACCTAGGCGGGGCTTAGAACTAGGCATTGGAGAGGGGCCTAACGCCTGGCGGGGGCCTGTGGCGCCCAGGCGGGGTCTTTTAGAACACTGATTTTTGCTCAATGGATAAACCAAGTCGACCACTAGCATCAACATTCCGGTGGAAATAGTCATCAGATGCACGCAATGCTTCCATGATACGACAAAAGACATGTCATCTCATTCGGTATCTACGGCGAAACATTTCTGGAGGATAACTTGTGTGTTCAGCAAAATATTGTTTATATAATATGTTGTGGCCTTCTTCACGTTCTCTGCGCACGTATCTTCTTCGAGCTTCAAGCATTGACCTTTCAATAGTTGATGAAATTAAAGGAATGAATGAGCGTACGACTGCTTCTTCGTTCTGACGTCTTTCATTAGTCGATTTATCACAATCCTTGACTATATCATACATTACTTCGAAATCATTATCACTTGAACTTGACGATGATGAGCTTGATGAGGAATGCATTTTTGTTTAATTTTTAGAAAGGTTTAAGGAATGTTGGAGAAGGATTGGAGGATGAGTGAGATTTTGTGTATAAAACTTACACACAAAAAAATCTCTTTAATAGAAGAAGAAAATAATTGAGGCTAAAGTGAAATGTCAGTTTATCAACATTGGATGCTCTATAAGATGAAACATCATTTTCAAACTTTATTGTTGACAGGGCAAATGACAATTTAGGGCCTGAAGTATAGGGGGTAGTGTCGGTTAGGGGCCCCATATCTAATTTTCGTCGAATCAGGGCTCAATATCTAAACTTTTTGTCAATTAAGGGCTTTTTGACGAATTTTGTTAGAAAAGTCAGTTAAGTGACGAATTTTAGACTAAATTGAAAAGCAAATTAGTTATTAAGGACTGAAATGTAAATTTTTAAAAATTGATGACCGTTACAAAATATTTTTTAAAAATAATATTTTTTAAAAATATAATATATTTCGAAAAACTATAATTTTTTTATAATTTTTAAAATATGTTAAAATAAATGTTATGAATATAAAAAAATTGTTTTTTTAAAAGAAAATAGCATTTTATTTTAAAAAAATTAATTAATTTTTAACGTAAATCTTGTAAAATAAATATAAATATAAAAAAATTGTATTTTTAAAGCAAAATAGTATTTAAAAAAAATCATTTAATTTTTAACGTAAATCTTGTAATATTTAAAAAAAAAAAAGTAAGTGACATGTCACTTAAATCTTTTTTATTTAGCAAATTTTATTGAAAAAATTGCCAATTTTTATTTAATAAAGATAATTTTATTTAAAAAAGATAATATGATTTAAAATAATTTAAGATATTAACTATTATCCTTTTTTATAATAATTTAAATTACTAATTATTTTGCTTCAAAAAAATTACTAATTATTTTAGATTGAATAATTTATAAAATATATAAATAAAATAATTATCATCTAAATTTTAAAAAAAAATATCTAAAAAAGTTAATATAACTAAAACATATTTTTGGAAATATTAATATATTAGAATTGAAATAAATATTTTTTGAAGCAATTTTATTTTTTGAAGCAATATATTTATTTTATGCAATATATTTTTATAATAAAAATAATATCACCTTAAATACTTCCTCCGTCTCAAAATAAGAAAAAAAAAAAAAAAAAAAAAGAGAGAGAGAGAGAGAACAACCCCTTCATCTAATTTTTTTTATGTTCTTTGTCTTGATACTTGAATCTCCAATTAATTATATTAGGTTATGATGCATTTAATAGGATATTAAAAGAGAGGTTTCCCAATAATTTTAAAATCACATAAGCCTTCTCCATATTTTTCTCTTCAACATGCATTGTGAGCACCCCAACCCGGGACCTAACGCGTGTCCCGAGCTTGAGAAGCTCAAACTAAGAAAACCCATCTGATATTTTTAAAACTTTTATTTGCCTTTAAAAGAAAACCAATTCTAAATTTTCCATAAACAAAATCAAATAATAATATCTCCACTTGGAGGAATTTAAACAAATACTTTAATAACCATACTTGATTAATTACATTGAAAATCCTAATTAACATTGTTTGACAAAAGAGTTTTCCTTACAACTTATAAAAGGGTAATACTTAAATATGACTCGACATCCCACTCATATACCTATCCCGATAAGTCCCAAAAGCAAGAATCCAAACTCTTTCCCCAGGCCTCATTGGATCGAGTCACTGCCTCAGCACAATCTAAAGCAGTAAAAGGGAAGGGGTGAGAATAAATCTCAATAAGCTATTATGAATGCAGCAAGATGCCAAACAAGATGCAACACATAGCATGGTAGCACATAACACATTATGAAAGCGGTAAACACCTTACGTTACCTCATTTTACCTTTCTGTCGAGCAAATAAGTCGTACAACGTGGGAGTAAAACTCCGCTCTTTGGTGAATTGCCCCCATGCACCTTCACCACTTATAGGTCTCATACCCCAGAGATCCATATAAGAAAATAAGATACTTATATGACCCTTATTCAGAGTATCATATAATATCATCGCTACTGTAAAGCTTTTGGCTTCATACGAGCATTCCACCGGTACACCAAATTGCGGTGGTGCTGTAAGGCTTTTGGCTCAATACGGCGGCTAGCACCCCACTCTGTGGCCACGTAGGGGCAGTGTGAGTATAATGAACCTTCAATCACTTATAGAACAAATCAATAATTGATTGAATTTCATTATACCCCCTAATCATATATACTCGTTCAAGCACATGATAGATACTTGAAATAAATCCACAAAGGGGATAAGAACATAACAACATGGTAATGTATACTCATGTTAAATCAATATCATAGTGCCACATTCATTTAATACACTATGCATAATACCATTAACGAATATAAATTCAAATAAGGTATCCATATAACCACATAATCCACAACGGGATACAATATAATCAACATGCCAGATAATCCACAATTGGGATACAATATATCAATATACCAAATAATCCACACTTGGGATGCAATACCACAATGTGATACATAAACCATTCCTATGAAGTCATTACACAACCTCGGATATCCTTAATAAAAATTCATGATCTACTTCCCAAGTTCAAACCACATTGGTGAAGTACGAATCAAGCTTAACAACCATTTTCCGGACAATTCCATGTTACGAGGTCTCTATGAAGGTTCAAGCTCAATTTACCAAGTTGGAGTCACATTGGTTACGTTGCCAAACAAGGCTACCAAGCATTTTCTAGTGTCTTTATGCCTACAGGTTAATTAGGTGGAAAAATGGTAGATTAAAGTGAAGAAAGGAAGCAAAAGTGGAACGGAATGGAGCGGAGACCTTTTGAGAGTAAAAAGGACTTGTGCGGTATTTTAAGAAATCAAAGGTTCAATTTATTGGAGGACCTAAAGGGATTTACGGAAGAAAAAATGGGTAAATGCTGAAAAACAGAGTGGGTGCGCACCCGGTCCTGGTGGGCGCGCACCCGGTCCTAGTGGGCGCACACCCGGTCCTGGTGGGCGCGCGCCTAGAAGTGACCAGAATGAAAGCGGGCGCGCACCCGGTCCTAGTGGGCGCGCACCTGGTATGTGCGAACAAAGGCATAAAAAGGGGGTTGCTAACTTCACCAAAACTCATTCTAAACCATTCTAATTCAAGTAAGATGGATTTAACCCACTTACAACTTAGTTATTCTACCCATTACACTACTACATTTCATTTCTTTCATTCTTATCTCTATTTAAACCATATCATTTTACTCTTTATCACTTCTATGAACAATAACACCACATTTTCTATAAACTAACAAATTCCTCAATCCAAGAAGGTTTTCCCAAGCAACAAATAGTCATTAGAACAACAATAACAACATTAAATCTTCATGAACATTTAAAGAAGGGAAGGTTCATAATAACTCACTTCCTAACTCTAATACTTGGCCAAACCCACAAAAAATACTTACATTTAAACCATTAATATTCCCAATTACTCTATACCACTCTTCTCCCAACTTAGATCACCAATTTACAATTTAATATCAATTCCAACTCAAATAACATTATTCCAAATATCAAAAATCATTTGCTTTCAACAAGAGATTAATTAACACATAAAGTGAGCAATTATTAGAAGGAAGTCATAATAACTTACTTAGTAATATGAGATGAAACCAAGATTTGTCTAGCTTGATGTATTCCCCTTGCCTCTACGAACATGAAAGTACACCCGGATCTTAAAATGGAGAAGGATTGGATTTACTACCCTTTTTGGAAGAAAGATATTGGAAGGAAGTTTCCATGGATATTTTGGAATGGAGAGGATGATGGAGAAGAGAAAATGATGGGGAAGTAAGGGAGGGTTTTGACTAGGAAGAAGGAGGGGTGAGGGAAAAAGGTATGAAGAAGTATGGGGAGGGTTTCAAGGGTATGCCCCCCCCCCCATTCCCAATTAAATTGAGGCTTTCACCAATCTACACTCAAACCCTTTATTCCTTCTTTTACATAATAAAACCTAACTACTCACATTTTATTTATTTACCCATTTCCATTATTATACTTCTCCCAAAATGCTTTATTTAATTTCTCAATTATCTCATCCTAATGTAAGAAATTAATGATATAAAATGAACACATACTATTAACAATATTATTAAAAGCATATATTATAATGCTAAAATTAGTGCCTAGGGTTAGGGTCGTTACACTCACTCCCCCTTAAAGAAAATTCGTCCCGAATTTTTAAAAAGACTTACCTTAAGGATTGAATAGCAAAGGTTCCTCTCACGAATCTCAAATTACAACTTTCACTAGTTTCCTTAACGGATTGATTCTTCTATACATTTTCACAACCCGAATACCCTAGGATTTCAATTCCCTAAACTATCATTCTAATAACTCTCAACAGTTTCCCCACATAAGTCAAATCTGCCCAAATCATCATTAACTGAAGAATTCCATACAAATATATTTTTCATACCAATCTTCATACCTTACCGATTCAATGCTAAACTAAAAACTGCTATTATCCACAATTCGTTAAGGTTAATTAAAATTCCCGAGTTTGAGAGGAGATCCATCACACACACAAATTTATTCCATCAAAAAACTGAATAGCATTATAATCTCTTCCTTTCGACTAACTAAATCCTCCAACTCTTAGGATCGGTAACTAACCCCAAAAAGGAAGCTTCAAAAGATAAGATTCTACTTAAATAACGTAAAACAATTGTAACCACTCTCGGGTAAGGATAAGAAAATTCCGCTTTATCTAAGTTAACTTTCTCGAAACATACGCTATCACTTTCCCATTTTGCATAATACCACACCCAAATCTTCCTTCGATACACACTTAATATTTCACAAGATCCTCACATCCACTAGGTAAGGTAAAGATCGGATCCATGGCCAATCTATTCTCCATCTCTTGTCAATATGATTCATCCTTATTACATCCCACAGCATTCATACATCCATTAGAGTTAACTAAAGCAACGATTGTTAAATTTTCAAGAACTCCTTAAAAATTCCTTTGATGATACTTGACAACCCAAAGATCACGGACTAAATCCTTGTAAGATTCATGGTAACCTTCAAGCTTAAGACTATATAACACAAAATATAAAATCCTTGCGAGCCAACTCACACTAGTTACAAATTGCATACAAGGACTCCTCACAAGGAATCCTTAACCCAACTCTCAAATGATTTTCATGATCTTTCCGGAACTTTAATTAACAAAGAGACCATCAATCCTAACTACCATAAAGCCATCAAACTAAGGATTAAAATTTTGATCATCATACTTAGAATCAACACATGAGATACCTTGATGGAAACACAATTACCATCTACTCACAACTAACACGTAAAATTTCTGAAAAGACTTCTTATGCAAGTCTAACACATACCAATATCCTTCACACTTTTAACCAAAACTTTCTGTCTTTAATGCTTATATAACAAGAGTATCACATAAAGGTTCATCCGAATCAATTACCAATGTAAACAATTTAGGCACGTAAAAGAAGACTCACTTCTTGTGATAGTCTACCAATGCACAAAAACTACTTAACCCTCTAGGTCAAGTATATCTAAAAATCATAAATTGATAATAATACCAAATCAACTGGCAATACCTGCTCAGCCATAACCACATCACCATCATGGTAAACGGTAAACCAAAGGAGATTCGAGGTATTCTCTCATAAGAGCAGAATCCTCTAACAATAAAATAATTTCTCAAGTAATGTATGCCACATAGAAGCAACATGCTATGCCACACATAATGATATGAAACAAGATCTATAAAATATGACTCCTACTTCTGAGACAGGGAATTTACCTCTAGTGACTCCTTAGGAATTTATCTCTCCTAGACCCGAAACACACACTCGATCACAGACCTTCTCTTTCGGTTCCCCTTCGTTATCTCTTTTGGTACCACCTCTTTGTCGTCCACCCGGCTGACCGCTGCTTAAAGCTCGTCCCCGCTGCAACCTTAGGCAATTCCTCCTAAAGTGTCCCGTTGCTCCACAATTCAAGCATTTCCCTTGCTTACTCCAACACTTGTTCTCAGAATGACCCATCTTCTTGCAATATTTACAAATCATCCCATACTGTTTGGATATTGGCCTAGACGAAGAAGCTACCACAAGTTCTCCTCTCGCACTTCCTGGGGTTAAAGTCCTTGGCTGTCCTCTAATGATTTTGGATCCTTGTCCTAGATACTTTGGCTTATTTCCAATCCCACCTTCCGATTTTCTACTATTTTCCTCAATGCTATTCTCGATCTTATAAGCTCTCTCTATGACTGTCTGATAATTGGTGAAGCTATCAATCACTAATTTCTTCCTAAACTCAATCCTCAAACCTTTTATAAACCTATGAACTCTTCTCGCTTCATGTGGTACCAAATGAGGACAACACTTAGCTAATTCCTCAAACCTGACTGAATACTGATTCACCGTCATGTCCCCTTGTTCTAGTCCTAAGAATTCGATCTCCTTCTTGTCCCTTGTAACCATCAAAATGAAATAATCCTCGAACTGTTTGGTGAAATTATCCCAAGTCTGGGGCGTATGATCCCGCTCCCAATTTCCTTTCAAAATCTGCCACCACTGATCAGCTGGACCTTCAAGCTTGAAAACGGCATACCTAATTTTCTCTTCGTTGGGACTTTCTATAACCTCAAAAATCCTATTCATTTCGGCTAACCATTTTTCTGCCTTTAACGAATCCGGATCTCCGTTAAAGCTCGGTGGGTTCATCTTCACAAATCTTTCCAATCCATCACTTTTACATTCCTCAGGTTGATTCGGAACTGATCCTCTAGTTTCCATATTATGTACAAACATCCTGAATAACTTCATCATCTCTTCATTCTGAATTCCACCTATACCCATATCTCCTTCAATTTCTAGAACTTTTCGCTGATCATCATTACTTAGGCCATTAGAACCAACTCCCGCATTAAACACTCGGCGTTAATTACCACACATTCCCCCTTAGTTTAGACATCTACCCTTGACCTCTAAACTAAGCTCGATACTCAACCGTGAGCACCCCAACCCGCGACCTAACGCGTGTCCCGAGCTTGAGAAGCTCAAACTAAGAAAACCCATCTGATATTTTTAAAACTTTTATTTGCCTTTAAAAGAAAACCAATTCTAAATTTTCCATAAACAAAATCAAATAATAATATCTCCACTTGGAGGAATTTAAACAAATACTTTAATAACCATACTTGATTAATTACATTGAAAATCCTAATTAACATTGTTTGACAAAAGAGTTTTCCTTACAACTTATAAAAGGGTAATACTTAAATATGACTCCCGACAACCCACTCATATACCTATCCTGATAAGTCCCAAAAGCAAGAATCCAAACTCTTTCCCCAGGCCTCATTTGGATCGAGTCACTGCCTCGGCCACAATCTAAAGCAGTAAAAGGGAAGGGGTGAGAATAAATCTCAATAAGCTATTATGAATGCAGAAAGATGCCAAACAAGATGCAACACATAGCATGGTAGCACATAACACATTATGAAAGCGGTAAACACCTTACGTTACCTCATTTTACCTTTCCCGTCTGAACAATAAGTCGTACAACGTGGGAGTAAAACTCCGCTCTTTGGTGAATTGCCCCCATGCACCTTCACCACTTATAGGTCTCATACCCCAGAGATCCACATAAGAAAATAAGATACTTATATGACCCTTATTCAGAGTATCATATAATATCATCGCTACTGTAAAGCTTTTGGCTTCATACAGAGCATTCCACCGGTACACCAAATTGCGGCGTCAGTAAGGCTTTTGGCTCAATACAATGCGGCTAGCACCCCCACTCTGTGGCCAGAGAGGGCAGGTCACAGGTATAATGAACCTTCAATCACTTATAGAACAAATCAATAATTGATTGAATTCCATTATACCCCCTAATCATATATACTCGTTCAAGCACATGATAGATACTTGAAATAAATTCACAAAGGGAATAAGAACATAACAACATGGTAATGTATACTCATGTTAAATCAATATCATAGTGCCACATTCATTTAATACACTATGCATAATACCATTAACGAATATAAATTCAAATAAGGTATCCATATAACCACATAATCCACACCGGGATACAATATAATCAACATGCCAGATAATCCACAATTGGGATACAATATATCAATATACCAAATAATCCACACTTGGGATGCAATACCACAATGTGATACATAAACCATTCCTATGAAGTCATTACACAACCTCGGATATCCTTAATAAAAATTCATGATCTACTTCCCAAGTTCGAACCACATTGGTGAAGTACGAATCAAGCTTAACAACCATTTTCCGGATAATTCCATGTTACGAGGTCTCTATGAAGGTTCAAGCTCAATTTACCAAGTTGGAGTCACATTGGTTACGTTGCCAAACAAGGCTACCAAGCATTTTCTAGTGTCTTTATGCCTACAGGTTAATTAGGTGGAAAAATGGTAGATTAAAGTGAAGAAAGGAAGCAAAAGTGGAACGGAATGGAGCGGAGACCTTTTGAGAGTAAAAAGGACTTGTGCGATATTTTAAGAAATCAAAGGTTCAATTTATTGGAGGACCTAAAGGGATTTACGGAAGAAAAAATGGGTAAATGCTGAAAAACTGAGTGGGTGCGCACCCGGCCCCGCGGGCGCGCACCCGGTCCTAGTGGCGCGCACCCGGTCTAGTGGGCGCACACCCGGCCCCGCGGGCGCGCGCACGGAAGTGACTCGAGAATGAAAGCGGCGCGCACCCGGTCCTAGTGGGCGCGCACCTGGTATGTGCGAACAAAGGCATAAAAAGGGGGTTGCTAACTTCACCAAAACTCATTCTAAACCATTCTAATCCAAGTAAGATGGATTTAACCCACTTACAACTTAGTTATTCTACCCATTACACTACTACATTTCATTTTTTTCATTCTTATCTCTATTTAAACCATATCATTTTACTCTTTATCACTTCTATGAACAATAACACCACATTTTCTATAAACTAACAAATTCCTCAATTCAAGAAGGTTTTCCCAAGCAACAAATAGTCATTAGAACAACAATAACAACATTAAATCTTCATGAACATTTAAAGAAGGGAAGGTTCATAATAACTCACTTCCTAACTCTAATACTTGGCCAAACCCACAATAAATACTTACACTTAAACCATTAATATTCCCAATTACTCTATACCACTCTTCTCCCAACTTAGATCACCAATTTACAATTTAATATCAATTCCAACTCAAATAACATTATTCCAAATATCAAAAATCATTTGCTTTCAACAAGAGATTAATTAACACATAAAGTGAACAATTATTAGAAGGAAGTCATAATAACTTACTTAGTAATATGAGATGAAACCAAGATTTGTCTAGCTTGATGTATTTCCCTTGCCTCTACGAACATGAAAGTACACCTGATCATAAAATGGAGAAGGATTGGATTTACTACCCTTTTGGAAGGAAGATATTGGAAGGAAGTTTTCATGGATATTTTGGAATGGAGAGGATGATGGAGAAGAGAAAATGATGGGGAAGTAAGGGAGGGTTTTGACTAGGAAGAAGGAGGGTGAGGAAAAAGGTATGAAGAAGTATGGGGAGGGTTTCAAGGGTATGACCCCCCCCCCATTCCCAATTAAATTGAGGCTTTCACCAATCTACACTCAAACCCTTTATTCCTTCTTTTACATAATAAAACCTAACTACTCACATTTTATTTATTTACCCATTTCCATTATTATACTTCTCCCAAAATGCTTTATTTAATTTCCCAATTATCTCATCCTAATGTAAGAAATTAATGATATAAAATGAACACATACTATTAACAATAATATTAAAAGCATATATTATGATGCTAAAATTAGTGCCTAGGGTTAGGGTCATTACATGCATAGTAAAACTTAGTTCATAATTAATGCCCCCTCCATTAAGCAGAAGAAGAGAGAATAGTCATATTTAATAGGCCAATATAACTTACTAAAAATAAAAAATTATTTGAAGTTTAATAAAATTGTATTAAAATTAATGTCTTTTTCTTTAATCGCCAAACAATTTTTTTTTGTCTTAGATTGAGACTAGAAAAAGTGTACGAGTTTCAATTTCCATTTTTAACATCCCAATAAAAAGAGTAGAATTTTTCATTTTTTGATAAAGAAAAAATATTATTACGATTCATTAAGTAGATAAAAAAAATTATTTTTGAAAAAAAAAATTGATATATACTTTCAAGTTTTTATTACAAAATTTTAGGTGATCATAGTGTGTGTAAAGACGGTTTGAATAGTATGAACATAGTGTACATTAAAAATTAATTACTTTAAAAAAAAAAAACTTTTTTTGCTTTAAAAATACAATTTTTTTATATTTATATTTATTTTACAAGATTTAAGTTAAAAATTAATTAATTTTTTAAAAATAAAATACTATTTTCTTTAAAAATACATTTTTTTATATTTATAACATTTATTTTAACATATTTTAAAAATTATTAAAAAAATTACAGCTTTTCGAAATATATTACTCCCTCCGTCCCAGACCAAGAGTATATGGAGGGGATTTCACGCTTCTTAAGAAATTTTTTAAAAAATAAATAAAAGTTAAATGTGAGATAGGGAATAGTAATTAAATATGTGGTAGGAAATATGAGAGATAATGTAAAAGTTAAATGTGTGGTAGGGAATAGGAGAGAGAATGTAAAAGTTAAAAATATTTAATAGGAGAGAGAATGAGTGGGAGAAATAGTAGTTAAATGTGTGATAAGAAATAGGAGAGAGAATGTATAAGGATATAATGAATGATTTTTTTGTAAATATATGAAGATGATAAGGGTATTAATATATTCAAAAACTTGTCTTTTTTGGAAATGAACTCTTGGTCTGGGACGTCCCAAAAAGGAAAGATGAACCCTTGGTCTGGGACGGAGGGAGTATATTTTTAAAAAATATTATTTTTTAAAAAATATTTTGTAACGGTCATCAATTTTAAAAAATTTACATTTCAGTCCTTAATAACTAATTTGCTTTTCAATTTAGTCCAAAATCCGTCACTTAACTGACTTTTCTAACAAAATCTGTCAAAAAGCCCTTAATTGACGAAAAATTTAGATATTGAGCCCTGGTTTGACGAAAATTAGATATGAATCCCCTAACCGACACTACCCCTATAGTTCAGACCCTAAATTGTCATTTGCCCTTGTTGACATGACTTATCAATTTTGTCACGACTTATCAATTTTGTCAGTCATCAATAAAGTGACCTATCAATTAAAAGAAAACACTGTTGATTTCATCATTGTATTCGCTAAATGATAAAATGAGTGATATATCAAATCTCAATAAAAACAAACAGTGTTGGTTTCATCAATTAATAATTTCAAACAACAATAACTTACATAAATAAAATAAAGATTAAAATACATTAAAATAATAGAAACAATACTTAAAATTTAAGCAAACATTACACAAATTATAAATTAAAGTAATATAACTAAATATCCTTGAATTCTTCGTGCAGTCTGGCATAGAGCTCAATTTCTTTTTGTGACAATACTGATTTCCCCATCAGTATACCGTAAAGTTTGAACCTTTTATTCCGCTCCTTCTCCGCTTGTTTTTGATCCTTCTCCACTTGCTTTTTTTCTTCCTTTTCTTTAAAAAACTCAAGCATTTGCTTCTGTAGTTGAAGTCGCTCAACATCCATCTCGCGATTTGTGTGCAGACTATTGATGCAATTAGTTATATCATCTACATCAACACTAGCAGAAGTGGTTTGCTTACCTTTAGGATTTATTTTTTGATGACATTGTAAAAATATATTAGTTTACTTGCAATTTAGGATTTTTAATTTAATATTGTTACTTTATTTGTGTAAGAATATTGGGGAAAAAGAATGATTAACTTCTTATCAATTTTTTTATAGAAAATTATTAATTAATTTTCTTACTTAGAATGATTTTTTTGTCCGTCCTTATATAAAAGGGCCAACTGGGTACCCAAATCAGTAAGCTTCAGAGAAATATATGATGATATTCAGGAGCTACAATGTCAAGAAGTGCCCCATGAGGTGTTACAAAAGAACTTACTAAAGTCCTACTTGACAGCATTACTAACATAGGTGATTTACATGGTGTGGTTATTATCAAAAGGATGAGTAAGATGCCAGTTAAACATACTTAGACTACAATTATACTACTCCTTCCGTCCCAAATTGGAAGTCCAAAAATTCAAATTTGCACTTGAACATTCATTTTGGGACGGAGGGGATGTATCGTACGTAAAAGAATATAAAGGATATGAAAAACACAAAGAACATGATATCTAGTTTGTACCTGTTAATAACGGCATCAACAATGATTTGAATGGGGTTGGCATCGGTTAGCAGATGGATGATTTCCATTGCATGCTTCACAATACGAACTGCCATAAGCTTTTTATCATTGTTTCTTCCGTGCATCATAAGAGAGTTTGTCAGCCTCTCCACGATAGGGCACTGGGCCTTCCTAAACCTCTTGGCCTTCCTAAACCTCTTGGCCTGACCAGCTGTGTGTGGCACATATGTTGGGTGCTTGGAAGCAGTGGCAGGGATGTAATCATCAACTGAGAGATCACTCACCTGCGCGAATAATAATTACATATTGGTTTTAGCCAGAACAAGTACAAGCAAAAATAAGAAAACCTCTTTATGGTGAATTAAATTCAAGCAGAGCATACACATCAGTAGCTCATAAGTTTAACTCAAACTATCTTGTTTGATAGAGCAGACGGATGAATGGAGGAGCATCTTAGATAGTGATTGTTTGTAATCAAAGACATAAACAGGGAAATCAAATGAGCAGGCAAATATGTCACACACACAGAGCCTTCATAATTTCTACAGCAGGCTAGTATAATCCTAAAGACATACATTTGGTCATCCATTGAGCAATGTTATTCAGGTGTCAGATTGCGATAGCAAAAGAATGAGTTAAGTAAATCAGAACTGAAAATGAACGAGGAGAATCTAGTTTGCCATTTAGAGGAAGACCAAAGTATTTTAGAGGTATAAGCACAGTCTTATCAGAGTTCGGCTCAAAACAGTGTCCAAATTATCAGATTATGCAACTTTTTTCTAAAGGAAATGACATAATTGATAAATTAGTTTTCCAGTGCTATAATTTAACTACACTTTGAAAAGGTAAAATCTCAATGTTTTGATTTACATGACAATGACAAAGATATTAAATATATGGTTTCATTACTAAGTAAATACACATTTAAAGGACCATGATTATTCTATAAACAACAAAAAACAATCAATACAAAACCCTAAAAGTTCACCTTGAACAAAAATAATAAAACAACAATCTAATTGCAATCTAATTGCAATTTAAAACCATCAAATTTTCAGGCTCTGGGATTGGATTTGAAGCCCAAGACATGATCAAATATTTCAATTGAACCCATATTCCACCACTACATAACTCTCCCAAAGACAAAGCATGATTAATTGACAAAAATAGTCAATAAGAATGTTTAATAATAAATTTCAAAATTGAACAGGTAACATAAAATCTGGCCTCAAATCATAATTTAAGCTTGCAACTTAACTCTCCAATACTTTATCAGGCTCCCATTGATGAACTAACCAACATTAGATTAATTGACGAAAATGGTCGATAAAGGACCAAAACTAAGTTTCAAAATTGGACTGGTAACCTAAAATTTACAACATCTCGCACAATTAACATTGCTTAATTGGACACTACAATAATTATAGAGGTTTAACAAAACACAGGGACAGAAAACAAAACCTGCACATCGTCGTAGGACCACTTTTTGAAGAGAAGGACATCACTACGGACAAGAGGCTTCTGGTTAGGATCAGCCGCTGCAACAACCGCCGGCGCCGCCATCTCCTGTATAACAGATGCAACCATTGGAGAGTAAGATTAAAGAAAAAAATAGCTTCCGATCAAGGAAGAGAGAAAGAAGAATGCTTACTGTGGGATTGATTTAGCCGCTGGACGACAGCGGAGATTAGGGTTCGAGAGAAGGAGAGAGTGAAAGCAGCTGCGGAGGGGAGAGATTGGAGAATGAAAAAATGTAGATATAGCTGCGGCCAAGGAAGACGAACTAGGGTTTAGCCGTTCTCTAAGGGTCCGCTCCCGAGTTTTGCAGGGGGAGGACGGGAGGGGAAGGGAAGGGAGGGGAAGTGAAGGGAGGGGGAGGAAATGGCGGCAACATTTCCTTTCCTCCCAATCCGCCCACTCACGAGAGGATTGAAATGGAAGAAATTGAGGCATCCATTTCCTTCCCTTTCCATGCTAAAAAAAACTCAGGAGCACGCCATGGGAGGAAATGAGCTTTCATTTCCTTCCCTTTCCTTCCCTTCACCTCCATTTTTAGATTCGGGAACGGACCCTAATGGTTCCTTGGGGGGAGGGGTTGTTTGTCAGTGAGGGCAATCGTTCGGGCCTTAGTGGTAAGGGGCCATTCTTAAATAGGTTATAATGTATATGGTATGTATATATGTTTTTTATAATTATAATAAATATTTATTTATTTGCTAATTACACATAATTTGAAAAAATAACTGTTTGTAAGTCTATTAGTATTCTGCGTAGATCTTTTAATTTTTTTTTTATTTTGCACACAAAGCTCCTAAATCTATCATAATTAATCAAGCCCTTCAATCTTCATCAGATCTCCTCCTCCCACCGTCTCTTAATTTCTTCCTTGTAATGCTCTTTTCGGCCGGCCCTGCTCCTAATCCTGAATCGCTCTTTTCGCCCGTAAACAGTGAATCAATTCGGCTTTCTTTCAGCACTTCTCTCTTTCGCCGAAGGGTTAAATTAATCGGTAATGTAAAAAAAGAAAGATTAGGGTTGGCCTTGGCCTTGCCTTGGCTCAGCCTTGGCCGTGACTTATCCCACATTGAAACAAAAAGAAAGAAAAATGTGCCTTGGCCTTGCCTTGCCTTGGCTCGGTCTTGGCCGTGGCCTTGGAGGTTATTATCTCACATTGAAACAAAAATAAAATTAAAATGTGGCATGTGGCTATATATATGAGGAGACTGAAGCTGGGGTTTCAAGCATAAATGAGACGGGACGGAGTATTTTAGAGTCGCCTAATCCCTCCTAGTCAACGGGTCCCGCGTTCCGCAGTAAATTTGGGACGGGACGGAGTATTTTAGTCCCGTCCCGTTTCGTCCCGTCTCGTCTCGTTTTATTCGCGGGACAACTTATTTTCGTCCCGTCCCGTTTTCCCGTATTGACAGCTCTAGTTTTATCTAGGTAAAAATATATAGCATTTGAGTATCGTAAAAATATATAGCATTTGAGTATCGTAAAAATGTCTAATTAATTAGGGGTCTCTTCATCTGATTTTGCCCGGGACCCACAAAAATCTAGGAACGCCCTGGTTCCTTACTTTCCCCAAAATACCCTCTGATCATTGGAAGATCTGCATCTATTGTCTAAGGGTATTAAGGTCGGTTACTTTATATTGGGCGAAAGTACTGTGCACAATAATTTATTTTAAAAATAATTTAAAATCATCTAACATAAATTTTCGTTTTGTATGATATCAGAAGAAAAGGAAAAATGTGAGGAAGGAAAGGGAGATAGAAGAGAAGAGGGAGAGAAGTAAAGGAATAAAAAATAATAATAATAATAATAATAATAATAATAAATGGAAATAAATTGAAAAAAACAAAGAAAAATAATAAAAATGCTAGTAAATAAATATATGTGTAATATAGAAAAGAAAAAAAAGAGAAAAAAAATCAATCCTCATCACCCATATAAATATTTGACTTCCTATTCGGCCTTTTCAACCTCATATTTTCATCAAATCTCAATAAACTTGTGTTGTTTTCAATCACTCACCTTTATCCAAGTTTTTTAGGCCTTTCCATACCCCTCGTCATATTATCACTTCTTTGCTTTTCAGGCCTTCTAGCATGTCCATAACTTGGTATTCATCTCACATGACCAAATCGTCTTATGCGATTCTCCTTCATTTTATCTTCAATTGTTGTAACTCCTACTTGTCCCAATCACCTTATTCCTCAACCTATCCTTTCTTATATGCCCACACATCCATCGTATTATACGCATTTCCAATACACACTCATCTTATAAACGTGACTCGCTTTACGACCAAACACTCGCACCATATATCAGTGCAAGCCTCAATTGTCGTGCGGTATAATTTCTCCTTTAATGTACGGGCATGTCGTGATCACATAGAAACCTTGTGTCACTCTTCTACTTAAACCAACTCGCTTTAATTATATATATATATATATATATATGAGCCACATCTTCATCACATTCTCCATCTTTTTTTATAGATTCAAGATATCGAAAAAAAGTCTGAAGCTTGGACAATCATCCCATCACATGTGATCCCCCATGCCTCCTTGCTCCCATTTTTGCTAAACTTACACTCCAAATATTCAGTTGCTTTTGCTCGGGCCTAAAACCTCAAGATTCCAAAGTTTGTCGCCATAATTCCAAATTACTTTCAACACCCTCGCTTGTCTCATCAATCAACATAACGTCATATGTGATCAACATACACCGTGGTATATCAATTTGGATTGACCTCATCAATTGCCTATTTCAATAGCAAAGAGAAAGGGACTAAGTGCAAAATCGTGATGCACTAGAATTGTAATAGGAAATCCTATCGTCTTTCCAATACTAGTCCTATTAATTCAAGTATTAACTCCATTATACGTGTCCATGAGGATGTCAGTATTTTATTAGTATTTTTTATTTTTAGTCTATTTGTAGTCTTTTTATATTGATTTAAATTTTATTTTTATTAGTATTTTTTAATAATAATATTTTTATTAACTTATACTCTCTCCGTCCCGCTTGAAATAGGATTTTCGATCAACTTTTGAAAGTTTGGCCAAGTAATTTGATACAAAATAATTATCCTAATATTTTACTCATAAGTTTTGACCTCTATTTTATTTTTGAATAAAAATTTCATACAATGAATAAATAAAAAATATAAAAAATAAACTATTATTATGGGATGTAGGAAGTTAAAATTTGTTATATAATCAATAAGGATGATACCATAAATTAGTGTATTATCTATTCCACTTATTTGTTTAGTCATTAAATTTTATTACATTTTTAGTTTTTCTTAACTTTACAAATTTCTAGGCATTAAAAGTTATTAATTATTTACTCTCTTAACCTTTCATTTCCAAACATTAAAAGTTATCAATTCATTACTCCTTTTAACTATTAACTAGTATGCCACCCGTGCGTTAAACGCACGAAAAGAACACTTTTTAAGATATAAGTTAACCAACCAAAAAAAATTCTAATTTTTTATTTACATAAAAGTAAAACAGTGATGATGTTAATTAAAGAAAGAAATACTTATTTAAATATTCCAAACATCTATGAATATTACAAATTTTGGAAAATTTCCTTATAAACAACATTTGTAGTTTCATTGGTGAGGTTTCCTTCGTCATCGCACATTAATATCTTCAATCCATGGCGATTTGTGACCCTAGACAATGCAACGTACAACTGACCATGACTGAAAACAGGCCTCTTCAAGAAAATGCCCACATTGGAAAACCCTGACTTTTATTGATTGTCATTGCATATGACACAACCAATGGAAACTGTCGTCTCTATAATTTGAATGGCAACCGTATATCTGTTGGAGTTAATGTCATTCTCAGAATAAATACGGTATCACCAACATTACTACCGTTTAGAACATTTCCTTCCAGAACGTGATTTCCGAGCCTTGTAATAATTAATCTCGTTCCATTACATAACCCTGAACAATGGTCAATGTTTCTCAGCAACATGACTGGTGTACCGACCTTTAAATGGAGTTCATGAGTAGGCAAACCAGAACACTTGATAGTGTTTAAAAACTCGGTCGAATGAAGATCAACAAAGAAACTGGAGTTATCTTCAGATTTGCAAATAGAATCAGAACTTAAATAAGTCCTTTGTTCTGATTGGTTGTACGAAACCATATATGCATTAATGTTCTCAACCACATCCAGCATTGGAGCAAGAATGGCTCTTCCTTGCAAATAATCAAGATCATTAAAATGATCAGTGAAATTGGGATATGTGCTTTCAACAATAGATTGTATGAAATCATCTGACTCATTAACAATCAAGTCATCAGGAATCGTTATTGTGGCTTCACCATCATTATCATTACCATATGACCCATCCCCAATACTCAATATCCACTATGAGAAAGCCTTGAGTTCTAGTCCACTTTCATCATTTTCCATAGCTTGTAGTCTCATATTCTTGGAAAGCCTCAAAACTTTGACGTGAGACCATAAATATGATGAATTGATCGTGGCCATAACAACATCTTGTCTGCTACCTATTGGAATAACTTGGAGTATTTGACGGAAGTCTCCACCCATAACCAATGTCTTGCCTCCAAACGGTTGATTCAAGCTATCTGGGTATTTGAACCTCATTATGTCCCTCAAAGTTCTGTCAAGTGCTTCAAAACAATGTCTATGAACCATAGGTGCTTCATCCCAAATTATAAGCTTAGTTTTAATCATAAGATCACCAAGAGGAGTACCTTGTTTAATATTACATGTTGAATCTTCATCCAAAGTTAATGGAATTGCAAACCTGGAATGACACCTACGACCATTAAGGAGTAAGAGTGATGCTATACCACTTGATGCCACATTCAATACGATTTCACCCTTAGATCTTAACGCAGATAAAAGAATCTTCCACAAAAAAGTCTTTCCAGTTCCACCAGAGCCATATATAAAGAAAACTCATCCAACATCAAGATCAATGTCATTCATAATAAGGTTGTAAGCATGCCTCTGTTCATCAGTACATAATTCCAATAATCGTTTGTGCTCAGCCTCCAATAAATTTCTATCATAGTTCAACTCCTCTAAAATCATTCTATTGTTGAAAATAATCGGATCAAAATTGCTTGGATAAGGCATATTAGGAAAGTCACGAAGGCTTTTTCCTCTGCTATGCAAGAGTTTTTCAATCTCCAAGAGAGTAAGATTTTTGATTTCTTCATCGCTAAGTTTCAATCCTGATATAAGAATATATATATATACATTGGTATTAGAGACTTAGTAATTAGTTTAGACTGATGTTTTTTCTGTAAATTAGTAATAGAACATAATAAATTTTATTTATTATAAATTGAATTGGTTAGAGTATAATGAATTACCTTCATGATCTAAAAGACGTCTTTGACTGCAAAGGATGTCCTCTGATAGAAGTTCAAAGAAGCTATGCCAAACATATTCTGGCTGTGAGTAAGATCCTGACATCAATAATCGGACAAACATATATCTCAAGGAAGAAGCACTTCCCCATTGACTTGCCTCTTTTATCCCATCAACGTACTCCTTATCATCATCAAGCAAACCCAAAGCATAACATGCTTCTCTGAAAGAGCCATGTTGTTGAGTACCAACACGTCTAATCTCCTCATAAGAAGTTGGACCTCGAACAAAATTTAGCAAAGTTCTCAAATAATATAATTCACCTTGTCCAGGAGCAACGAAAAATATACGTCCAATCTTGAAACCATGAGTTCTAGGATCCCACCTTCTTTCTCTCTGATTCCAAACAAATTTTGTAGGAAACTCAGCATAAGTCAAACTCTTGGCTAGATCTCCATATTTTTCATTTGCTTCCATCCATGCGGTAAACATAATTTCTCGTGAAGTTGGACGATCTAGAAATGTGTCAATTGCATCATCATCTTGGAAGACAATATTTTGTTCACCTGGTAGATTGAAAGACAATCTTTCAACAGAAGGATTTCTGTAATGAATTTCACAACCCAACAATCTCCAAGCAGCCTCACAAGGTGATATGAATCTACAATCTAAGTAATTCTTTATCTCATCAACAATTGATTTGCTGCCATCATCATTAGCTGTCTTACAAAAGGTTACAGTAACTCTATCTTGTCCTTTGCTTACATATTTGTAAAGATATTTGATAGATCGAGACTGATTGCACCATTCAACATTAACATGAGCACCATATTTCATCAACAACACCCGATTGTGAGGGACTACATATCTGTTGTCAAGGTTACTCCCTTGACTTCTACCGTACGACCATTTTCATGGCGCTTGTAAATTGGATATCCATCTTCATCAATGATTGTCTTTTCATAGAATTTCTTTGGAAAATATTTGGTGCAACGACCCTTAGCCATGCATGGTGAGCAATGTCTTTCTTTGCCACAGGACCATGAATCATCAAATCCTTCACAACATTATAATAATGCGGGTCTATAGATTTATCCGAAATCTCAGCAGATATTATTTTGTCTATTCTATCTACGGTAGAATGATCAGAATCATTTCCAAGCCATAAGATGATATGAACATGTGTCAAACCACATTTATGATACTCAATGGTGTAAATAATCAGAACAATTTGAAATTATAAAACATAAGCTGATAGTAACATTAAATTTATAGAAGAGAAGAAATATAATTTTGTGTGACAAAATTATATTCCATTCAACAAATGATAAATAATGAAATAAATTCATACCTGCTCGAACTTTACCAAAAATTTCTTTCTTTTCTAGATCATCCATCAATTCATCTAACTTGGCTTTAAAAATACGACACATAATATCAGCCCTATCTTGAGGTTGTGCGCCATTCTTTTTTAGTAATCGCTGAATCTCAGGTCATTTCGGATTACATGTAAATGTAATTAAAAGATTAGGATAACCAATCCATCTGCAAATTGCCATTGCATCTTGATAATTTTGGATCATATATCTCGCACCGCCAACAAAGCTAGATGGCAAGCATATTCTTTTGCCACAACTTGAAGGGTCATGTTCTCCCTTCGCAAGAGCTTCAGTAAAACCTTTATACATTTCACATCGAAGTTGCTTTTGATGTGTCCTCATAAAAGTCAAACGTCCTGTCTCTACCATTGTCCATGTATCAACTAAATATTGTTGAAACAATCTTTCAGATTGGAAAAGATTATCAGACTCTGATTCTCTTTGATGCATCCTATAAGCAAAGTACTCTCTCATGCTCAACTTATAGCGTGTCATTTGTTGATTCGGTTTGTACACCCCTGAGGAAAATAGATTCTCGATAACCATCTTGTCCAAATAAAAATAGCAAGGGATATTGCAAACCTAAATAAGAAGGATGAAGCTCCTTTATCCTTCGAAGCAACCCTATCTGAGTCTCAATAACAATATCCCTCTCACCAATCGAATTATCGAAATCGCCGACCAATAATAATGCCACATCATCTTTAGTTGGTAGATCATAGCATCGACCATCAGTTTTTCGCCTTGCAATTAGTTTGAGTCTCAAATTGGTTTCATTTTTTCATGCAAGGAGTCACGGACCATTCAAAATGACTTCACAAGAACATTATTCTCATCAAGAATCTTCTTCAAGTCATTAACAATCTCCTCATGCAAACGCTTCTGAATTTTATCATCCCTATTTTGTTTCATAAAATAAGAAAATATAATTACAAATACGAAGAAGAAAGAATGATGCTTTAAATAAGACACAATAAGTAAAGAAATTATATACATACCCAATGCAGCGAATTCTATTGTCAACTTCATGCTCCGTGTCATAAATATACAACTGAGCAAATTTAGGAGGCTTCCCTTCAATTGGTATCAGAGAACCAATATAATGGTAGTTTTGACCATATAATTTGAAAATAGGTGGACTATTTCCATTATTAACACCATGATCAATCTTACCTCCCATAGAAGTAAATGAGAACATCATATTATAGGATCGAATGTTGGCCTTAAAAAGTCTACTTTTCTCAGACTGGCCATATAATAAATCTTTAAATAACTTCGGAGGTTCAGGCATTGGAGGTAATTGAACTTTTCTATGCATACAACAACCAGAATACTTTGGTTCCAACGTTGATTTGCAACGTTTATTCAACCTCTCTGCATACCAAAACATTGCATTGCAATGGGAACATACGTGCAAAGGGTCACCAAAATCCATGTACTCTATATGGAAAAAGAATAATTATTAAAACTAATTTTAAAAATATTATTTTCATCATAATATTAAAAGGATAAAAACTATAAAACGTACCTCTAGTAAAATAATTATCATCATCCAAATTATTGAGATTAAATGGAACCGGGGAAACGAATGAGCTTAAATAATTGGATTAAATTAATATTATTAAAATATTGAAAAATAATTAAATAAAATTTGTTATATAAAGATTAGGAAAAAATAATTACTTTTTCGTTTTCTACTTTTATTTGCAGCACAGTTCACTCCGAATTTTGAAGACTTTGCTCGATGAGTAGAATTAAAAACAATGGATTGATCTGAGGCGATATCTATATATAGACATAATTTTAAATAATAAGAGTAGATTTAATTAAGCCAATATCTCAATGAATAAGTATATGTACGCAAATTTATAAACACAAAAATTATTACTAATGAAATTCGAAATATAATTATAAAGGAAATATTTACCAAATTTTCTTTTTGACTTAGAAGTAGTCGGTGTAACAAATGACATTTCTTCATCATTGGTCAAGTCAATTAATTCTGACGACGGTGTCCCTAAAAATATAAAGAAAAAATTTAAAATATTTTAATGTATTTGCCAAAGATACATATTTAGAAATGGGAAGGAGGAGTTACCATTTATGATATTTTCTTCTTTTTTATAGATTCAGGTACATAGCAAATCTTCAATTTTTGTGATTTCAAACTCAAAACTTGTGAATCAAAAGGGGTGTTTAGTCCATTAGTTCCATTACTATTGTTTGATATACTACTTCTGAGCACATTTCCTATCATATTAAAGAAAAATGATTTTGTCATCAAGTGTCAAACCTATTGACAAAAGAGAATATGTACTATTACCATTAGTTATATCAGAAAATGGCATGACTTGAGAAGATTCACGGGAACTTGTCTTCGATGCCGCCACAGTCATTAGGTTATGATCAACATTATTTTCTGCAAAAAATAATTTCTGAAAAAAATATACGTCCAAAATAGCAATTTTTTTTTGATAAAATACATATATTAAAGAAATTATTAAAAGAAATTTGTCAATGCAAATTTTGAAAAACCAATAAAAACACAAAAACATTTATAAGCAAAAAAGAAAAAATAGGCCCAAAGTTTTCTTTTTAAAATACAAACATTTTACCTCAACTGTTTTTTTCAGAAAGCCCAACAACAAAATAATTATTAATACATTAAACAAAAGCCCAAACCAACATACACTTACCCTAAATTACGTTTGGAATCGAAGTCTTCAGAGAACAAAACCTAAAATCAAACGCCGAGCTATACCTCTTTCCTTTCCAAAGCGATAATCAACAACATTTCCAAAGAAATTGAATGAAAAACGACGGAGATCCATTCAAAGACCTACAACGATTTAATCGAGGCAAGGGCGTTCAATATGAGCTTCGGCTAAAGGTTAATCAAGTCTTGGGACCATGAGCGAGCTTTGATTGTAAACGTCTACCAAGGATTTGCGTTTGGAATTTTAAGGTATAATTTCGTAGATCTCGTTTTAATTTTGCAGTCTTATTGTAGTTTAATTGTTTTCATTAGATTTAGGTCAAATTTATAAATCAAGAATGGTAGTTGTTTATAATTTCTAAGAATACTTGATCGAAGTAAGCAAAAAACATTGTTATGATTTGATTTCAATTCATTTGTTTTGAAATAGGTTTTGTTCATAGTAGCTTATAAATCATATCTGCATGCTTGGTGTGTATGAAGAATGCATGCTTGGTGTGTATGAAGAAATAAATTCATTCATAGTTAAATCAAATAGGTTTCTTATCTTTTAAAAATATTATGATAAGATACTATTCACTAAAATAAATCCATTATCTTTATTCTGAAAATATACAGTTTAATGAAATTTATAAACTAATTTGTTGCATAAATAATTTGGCTCTAATTTTTAGTTATATTAAAAATAGTGTTTAGTTCACTTTTAAATATTAAATAATTAGAATATAACCTATCAGATAAGGGTATAAAATGACTCATAAAATATAAAAATAGATAAAAGAAAAGGACAGTTCACTAATAAAAATATTACATTACAAAGTAGAAATAAAAAGAAGAAAAAAACAGAAATAAAGACAACAAATCCATAAAAACATAAATTTAAACATAGTTTAACAAACACTAGAACCACCATCATGACCAAATGAGCCTAAGGAAGCCCCACCCTCATGGCCCCCATCACCCTTATTAAAGGGTTTCTTCTTAAAATCATCTTTCTTGCAAAGAGGGGGATCAAGAGAACCAAAAAGCTCTAGGATGTTCCTAAAGTATTTAGCTAAAGCTCTGTGCTCTCCCCTAGATGCATTAGAGAAATTAGATGAACGACTCGCATCAATAGCATGCTGTAAGAGTGAGTTGTGACCCATACGTCGCAAGTTACGTCCGGTGCAAGGCTGGAATGGGCAAACATATGTCATTTTAGAGCAATAACTATTTATAGTTAGGAATACGAATGGCTCCAAAATGAAGCTTTTTAGTGCATTTGATGAATGCATGATTCTGCTCCTCTGTGTCAGAATCAACTTCATCTGAAGAGGAACCATGATTATCAGCCATTTTTTGTTCTTTTGGTAGTACACTCAAGGAATTAAAGAAGGTATTTTAACCTTAGCAAATATCCATATATATAACCATAAACCAACCACATCAACATTTATGATATTGGTTTAATTATCAACCACTGGTCAAAGGAAAATAGTAAACATTAATGACACATAAATATTTACTACACTTCTAGCATTAGTAGAGTTTTAATGTAAACCTATCAGTCAAAGAGAAATGATAAACATCTTGGAGACTTAAATAATTAGAACACTTGTAGCCATAGTAGAGTTCTATAGCAGCCTAACCTATAAGACATTAAGTACTTTTTGCAATGTTGGTTACAATGATAAACAGAGATAAAAACCTTTAATCTAAACTTGGCATTTCTCTAACATCTTCCTTCTTGTAAACCTTGGCAGATTATGAGGACCAATGAAAGGTACAATAACAGAAAGAACTACAGAAAATGAGGAAGAACAAAGCAACAATATGGTAAAACTACAAAACACTAATTCATTTTAGTTTTATTAAGAGAAAGAATAAATGAAGATTGTATTATAGAACTAATTTATAGTAAAATCAAAGTAAATAAAGAATGTAAAAATAATGTACATACCTTTAGGATCATTTTCAGACTTTCTCTTTTTGCATATTATCATTGACTTTGTGATCTTCATTCTTCTTGTAATGATTTATGCAGTTTATTTTTTGTAAGATAATAGAATTTGATGACTGATGGAGTAAAGAAAACAAATCTGATGTAAGGTGATAGACACTTATATACAGCATGATCTTTAAGTGACAGTAATTATGTGAGTGGAATTCAAAGAGTCAAGTGAACCTAGATATCAGGATTTTACTTTCAGTATTTTTTAAAATACAATATTAAGTATAGATCATTATGTGTACTTGAATATCATCAATATAAAATACATTTTCGATAACTTATATAAATTTGCAGAAAGAATATAGATGGTGTTATTGTGTATTGTATGAATTTGGAAAAAAGTTTAATATTAACATACTATTGCTTTTATATATGATGAATAATGAAAAGGTTAAACCAACATCATAATCCCTCAGGTCTAAAATATCTTTAAATATTGTTCAAAACACATTTAAGTTGGAAAATAATTTTAAATAAAAGGTGATGATCCAAAAAAATTTAATAACAATACTGTATTACGATCATTACTTGTCAATAAAATTATTACTCAAAGTTACATTTGATTACACAAAGTGATTGTTATTATGGAACGGAGGTAGTAACAGTTGTGGACAATTATCATTGTAGGGAGGGAGCATGTTTTTTGCTATAATATTTATTATAATAGTGGTTTTCATGAAATTCTCTAGTAAAAGTTAGGCTTAAATCTTTTATACAAAGTAACTCAAGTTTCATTTTGAAATACTACAACAATAGTGAAGAGTAGTAACATGTTGGATAAACACATAATCAGTTAATTATGACAATGAAATAAGAAATTATTTTTGATACTTATTTTATCTTTGATGTTAGATTCTGTGTTAACATACACTTTTTCAATAAACAATAATTTCTTAGTAAGATGCTTGGAGTACTGACTTTAGTTTTCATATAGGACTCAATGCCATTGCCAAGCATTGATGCTGAAAAGAAGACATATGTCGAGAGTTACTGATTTTAAGAATAGCGTACATGTAAAGAAGGTATTTTAATAGCCTCATTCAAACTTAGATTTTCTATAACTTATTTTCTATTACATAAAGAGTATAGATAATGTTATTGTGTACTTAATAGCCTCATTCTAAGAATGAGTTTAATTTTTATAAATACTTTTACATTTAGCAAGAAATAGCTATCTGAAAATATTTTGGCACTTTGTAGTTAAGTAAATAATAAATATAACATTATATGATTGGAGTTTTGAATTTCCTTTTCATATAGGACACAATACCATTGCCAAGATTTGATGCTGAATAGAAGAAAGATGTCGAGAGTTCCTGTTTTTAAGAAAGCATACTTGTAAAGAAGGTAATTTAATAGCCCTATCTAAAATACATTTTGATAACTTACTTGCATTTACAGAAAGAATATAGATGATGTTATTGTGTAGTGTATGAATTTGAAAAGAAGTTTAAAATTAACATACTATGCTTTTATATATGATGAACCAATAATAAAATCTTAAAAAACAAAACAATAAGTAAAATTTTTATTATTACTTTTACATTTAGCAAGATATAGCTGTCTCAAAATATTTTGGCACTTTTTAGTTAAGTAAATAATTAATATAACATTATAATAAAGGGTTTGCAATTCTTCATAACAAAAAATCTGAGTGTAGAAATACATTGCCATAGAATGACAAGAAATCAGTTTAATGAAAAGACATAACAGTTTAGCTTGAAAAACAGACCAAAAAAAAAAACCCAAGAAAAATTCTACAACCAATAATTAGACCAAAATCAAACATTTTTTATTAAAATAAGGTTCCAAGCAGAATGTTAAGAAATAATTCAGTCAGTCAAAACTTAATTTACCAAAAAACCAAAGGGCAGAAAAAAATGAAAGTGTCTAAACACTTTGCCATACAAAGACAAGAAATAAGTATAATCAAGACAGAAAACAGTTTAAGTTTTAAAACCACCAAAAGAAACCCAAAAATACCACCACCTACAATTCAATTAAAATAAAACAATTGTTCAAAAATGAATGTTCCCAAGATTGTAAATAAATACTTCCGTTAGTCAAAACTTCAGTCTTTCTCAATCTTAATCTTCTTGGGTAAATGAATCCCATCCTTGTTGCTTGATCCACCATCAACTGTTAATGAGCTTGTAGCTTTGTCTTCAAATGACAAAAATCTTCTCTTCAAACCAACAGCTTCGGGAGTCTTCTCCTCATTATCACCACAAGAATCATTTATCTAAATTACAAAATTGATATAAGTAAGAAAAAAAGGAAAATTTGTTAATGAAAAAAAATGATCACCAAGTCAAGAATCATACCTCAATAACTTCTTCACCAAATTCTCCTTAACAAATAGCCAAAACATCACCCTCTACAAAAGAGTTTCATAAAATTAATAAAGTAAATAATTCCAAGTTCATTTTAAAGGGTATTTTAACACATAATACAAATCTTTTTGACTTTATTTTTTTCATGCATATATTTCTCAACCAAAGATTTCCCTTGATAGCAACTACCAACAGAGAAATGTTTATCTTTACCACTTAAATTTACATCCCTCAAATGAACTTTGAAAATAGCAGTTTTCCCTACTATGTCAATGATTTCATCTGGATAATGTGGTAAACTATATTGTTTTTTACCACTATCTGTAATCTGAATGAAAGAAAAAGAAGTGAAAATCACATTAGATAAAAGATTCAATTAATAACTTTAATTCTGAAAAATAAAATAAATGTTTATTTAAACTACCTTAATATAGTGGTCTTTTAGTTCCAAGGCTGATTGACCAACCAATATTTCACAACAACTATCCCATAGCATGAATTTGGCTGTCTCTTCACCAGAGTGAACATTCACCTTAACTTTATATCTTAGAATTGCCTTGGTTATAGTTTTGTTACAACCCTTGCAAAAATAACCACTTGATGCCACATGAAATGTGCTTATCAATCTTCCTCCACGTGGCAGACTCAATCACCCGACTCCTTGACCCGAAACCGTAACCCACGACTAGCCTGGATGTGTCTCCGGCTTAGACCCTCGGGCGTGAGAGTAAGTATACGAATTAGAGAGCAAAATAATGTATTGAACAAATGATATTCCGATAACAAAATTGCAAGTTACCTCATAATCGTTGTAGGGTAATGTATTTATAGTTGTTGGGTGTGGTATTTTTGGTGGGGCTACATGAGCTCCGTGATTTTAGGGACGCTATAAATCATGCGAACGTGTCCCGAACGGTTCCTGATTTGTAGGGAACCGCTATGGCAAGAGTAGAGGCACGTGCGCTCGTAGCCGTTAAGTCGGCGCTTACTTGGTAGGTCGAGGTCGCCATTCGGGGTTGGGTCGACCTGACCGACGGTAGAATTGGATCGCACCCGAAGCATAACTTGGATCGTAGAGCCTGACTAAGTTAGGTCGGGACCTCGATAGGTCGGACGATGAACTTAGTCGATCGATCTATAAGATGGGCCATGAGCCATGTGATAATTGGGCCTAGCCCACTCGGGAGTTTGTGTGCAATAATTGCTTATGGACTCGGGCTTTACTCGCTTGGCCCGGCCTCGACACTTTTGGTATGTTCGGTGCCCCCAACTTTTGAGTTGACTTTGTCGACTAGGAAGTTAAGGATATTTTGACGTAGATTGCCATGACTCAAAGGTCGCTACTCGTGCCGACATTTAGTCGACCAAAGATGACGTGTCACAATCCCGACATTCACGACGAACGGCCGATCCGGGAAGAGCGCCATTTTTTCGTAATGATTACAGTTTTGGCGTTTGAGAGACCGTCTTGGAAAATGTTTCCGCATTCAATTAGGAAAACAAAACTTTTGAATTTTCCTTTTCCTTTTCAATTCTGAAAATATAAATACCAGAATCCATCTCCTTTTCGAACTTTTACCCTCTCTGAGCTCTTGCGTAACTCCGGCGATGGCATCTGAGGCAGCATTTGCTTTAAATTGAGCTTTCGTCTTCTCCAGTGACCAATCCTCGTTACTCTGATTAAGGTATTCTCCTCACTCCCGGTATTAGGTTTTATTTCGCAATTTCTTCAATTCCGCCATGGCTAGGACTTTTAGTTGTAAGCCCGGGCTTGGTATGGTTACCGTAGTGTTAACCGTAGAGTTTATAAACACTTGAATGGGGAGTGGAGAGAGATGAAGATGGAGGAATGTACTTCAATTTTGACCCGTTGGGGCTTCGCATTTCACCGAATTAACTTTGCCTCGCGGGAGAGAACTTAGGTGCCCTAGAAACGAACGACCCACGAGTAGTGTATTTTCACCTCTTCCATGAGCTTCTTGACCATCTTACTGTGTTCTACGTCCAAGATTCCAACAAACCCTCTTTTCTTAGGAACAGAATTGGATTTCCAGGGGAATATAGGTCGCCCCTTAGTGTGTCTACTAGGTCCCTTGAAACTGCGTATAGGACTGATTCCCCTGTTTCCTCTTCTTATACAGATATGACGACTCAAGAGGGAGCTTCAGCCTCAACCTCCTCAAGTCCTCGAATCGTTGATGCCTTTGGGTCCTCAGTAATATCTGGGAGGAATGAAAGGGGCTACGTGCCTGAAGGACCACTCAGAGGGAAGCAAAAATTTCCTTCCCGGCTAGCCATGATCTACGACTTCTGTGAGGTGGACAAGGAGGAGTTTGATGTCACCATTTACAGCAAGAAGGATTTCTTTAACCAGTTTGGTGGCACTTATAAGAGGGATTCTACTAGGGTCGCCTTCTACTATGGCCAATTCGTGGCTGGCCTGAGATTGCCCTTGGACCCTTTCATAAATGAATTTCTAGAATGCGCCAATGCCTTACCCCTCCAGCTGGGTGCCAATACATGTAGAGTCTTGGTTTGCTTTGCCATGGTGTGCCGCTTTTTAGGGTATGAGCCTTGCATGAGGGTGTTCAGAGAATTCTTTGGTGTGAAATTTGATAAGTCTAACGGCATAAGCACTCCCTCTAAGCCGAATTCTCTCAAGTTGTTCATCAACCTTCCCAGTTAATCTAGTGGTTGGAACTCTCATGTGGTGGTAGTGGAGAGTAGATTAGGTTGGGAGTTCCCCTTACCCACTGCAGACTCCAAGGTAATGAGAGAGGAGGATCAATGGGAGCCCTATTGGCATGCTGATTTATATAAGAAACTGGTCGAGTTGGTTGCCCAGAGACCCATCAATTGGGAAGTTTTAGGAACCACCAAGAATAACTACATCCATACTGGGATGATGCTTGGAGATAGGGATGTGGTACCTCTGGTCCCCATAGTGAGGTGCACTATATATCCGGATTGGGTCACCCATGCTCTGGGTAGATTTGAGAAGAAATGTTCCCTTTGCCAGAAGACACCCAACTACTGCAAAGATAACGGGGAGCATGTGGGTGGTAAGAATTTACTCGTCCCTTCCCTGTTCATATGTAGACCCATGAGATCGCACGTAGGATTTACTTGAATTGTGCCTGTTACCTTTGCGCTTGTAAATACTTTACTCGTTAGCAAATCATGTAGTTTGAACATGCTTAGCTCATACGTAGAACTTTTAGCTCGTACGCTGAACTTGGTATTATGATTTTTAGCTCGCGGTTTATTTGCTCGTATGTAGAACTCGTAGCTCGTACACAGAACTTTCTTGAACTATCGAGCTAACACTTGATTGCTTTGGTTTTGTGCAGATTTGACTCTTGCTCAAGAGGCTAACATGGGCCGGGCTATTGACGTTAGGAAGAGCAAGAGGAGTTGTGGAGCTGCTAATGGACGGGAGAACCGTGAGGCTGAAGGGGCTAAGCGAAACGAGCTTCTGAAGTTGGTTGATCAAGATACTTCCAAATACATTCCTGCCGAAGATAATCTTGAGGAGCTGGATGAGGACCGAGTGGAAGGAGATGCCCAAGGAGTAGAGGGGGAACAGGCTACTGAGATAGAGGGTTCAGAGCAAAGTGTGGAGCTGGAGAGGGAGGTCGTCCTACTCGTAACCCGAGCTCAAGCCAAAGCCAAATCCAATGCTGCCTCCAAGGCTAAGTCACCTGTTATAGATGTGGATGAGGAGGAAGAGGATGATAATGCTCCACTGAGCAAGAAAATTAAGACAGGGAAATCCAAGGCGAGCTCGACAACTGATCAGGTCGATGCTATTGAGCCAACAATAGTTGAAAATAGGGGCCCCCAGTCTTCTCCTATCCAAGTCTCCTACTCCGAGCTGGTACAAGGTCGTGTTGACGGTTGCTCCCCTGGTTGGGATTAATTGCTTGGCTAGGGAATATCTTGAGTTGGAATATGGCCAGGTCATTGTTAGGAGGGGAGCTGACCAGGATCTAGTTAAGAAGTATACCAACAGGGCTCTGACTCCAGAAGCTTGCCGTGCTAGGGTCGGGTTGGCCCACTCCGAGGTAATACTTGTAACTCTTGTGATTTTTTGGTATCGCTGTTTTGATTCTTCTCGCTTGTCTCAAGTCTCTACTTTATTTCTGTTTGTCCTAATCCTTTTCTTTACTCATCATTTCAGTCTCTTGCTATGATAGATTTGGCCACTACTTATCGGAAAGCTACTGAGGAGCAGGAGAAGCTAGCTAAGACTATGCTGGCACGCCAGAATGAGGAGTTGAAGAAGCTTGATGAAGACCATGCTAAGCTGAAGGGGGAGCACGACAAATTGAAGGAGACTCACACTGACCTTGACTAAGCATATGACGCCCTCAAGCTCGTGAAAGACAATGAGATCAAACTCAAGGAGGATGCTTGGAAGAGGCTGGGAGAGGCTGATAAGGAACTTGCTAAGCTCAAAGAAGAGAAGAAAAAGATGTCTGCAGATCTGGAGTTGGAGACTCAGCAGTTGGAAGAGGTGCCAGTTACCTTAGCCAAGAAACAAGAAGAGCTAGATGCTGCTCGACGTCAATGGGGGGTGGAGCTGTCTGATGCTGTTAAAGCTGCCAAGGAGGAGGCCGTAAAAGTTTACAAAGAAAGTGACGAGCTTCATGTTTATGTTACTGATAAAGCAAAAGGTTTCTTCGACGTAGGTTGAAGCCACATGGCTCGCCGCATCGTGGTAGATCCCTCCGCTGATATATTCGTTGAGCAGCTGGCGAAGTGGGC
This sequence comes from Adenophora triphylla var. japonica, assembly GCA_022495995.1. NCBI lineage: Eukaryota > Viridiplantae > Streptophyta > Magnoliopsida > Asterales > Campanulaceae > Adenophora > Adenophora triphylla. The sequence continues at coordinate 162,130 of JAFEMH010005384.1, forward strand.
GTCTGAAGATCAATACAATACAGCAGCTCGCCAGGGTCATTCTCTGGTGCCCTATACTGACAATGATTTGGAGCTCATTGCCCAAGATGATGAAGAGGCTGAGGCGGAAACTTGGATCCCTCCTCCTATCAAACCAGTTAATTTCAACACCATTTTGGCGGAGCTAGAGGAATCTGATGAGCCGGCCTTCGAAGGTGAGACTCCCCAATACACCATATCAGATTAAAGGAAGATTGTGTATCCAGATCAACAAGGGAATGTTTTAGGCGAGCCAGCTACTGCAATTGACCATGTTGATGCTGATCCAGATTCTACCAGTGACCAAATTGAAGTCAACCCCACTAGTTGAAACTTGATTAGGATGGTTATGTATCGAACAAGTCCCAACCACTTTTTGTTTTTTTGCTTTTTTTATTGTTTGAATGCCTTGGCCCAGCTTTTGGGAGGCATAATACCTCATAACTTTTACATGTTTAAGTCTGGGCCCGCTTTGGGTGACTTAATTATTATTGAATCGTAGCTGACTTTCTATCCTTATGCGTTGTGTGCTTTTGATTCCAGCATGTGTGTGTCGAGCTAGATGTAATAGGGCAAATAGGTCGCCCTAAGCTTAAGGTCGGCCTGGTTTTGTTGTGACTCAGTCGACCTTAGACTTATAAAGATTTTTTGCAAACGAGATTGACTCAGAGTCGAACCTGTTTAAGAGATCAAAGCTGACCAAGGGTCGAGCTTATTAGAACGAAGTCGACCAAGGGTCGGGACTTATTAAGAGAACAAAGCCGATTAAGGATCGAGCTAGTTAGAACGTAGCCGACTAAGAGTCGAGCTCATTGGAACGAAGCTCGACCAATGGTCGGACTTGTTAGAGGAACAAAGCCGATTAAGAATCGAGCTTGTTAAAATGAAGCCGACTAAGAGTCTGACTTGCTAAAGGAATAAAGCTGATTAAGAATCGAGCTTATTAAAACGAAGCTGACTAAGAGTCGAGCTTGTTGAAAGGAAGTCGACTAAGAGTCGGACTTGCTAAGGGAACAAAGCTGATTCAGAATCGAGCTTATTAGAACGAAGCTGACTAAGAGTCGAGCTTGTTGGACTTAGTGTAGCACAATGTTTGGCCGAATAGAACTGCGATTTTTTATTGAAGTAGGAACATGCTTACATCAAATGGAAAGCTAGAACTATGACAAATTCAAATTTGGAAACCGCATTAACTTTGAATGTGAACTAGAAATAGTATTTGATGAGGTGAGTGGCATGCCACATGCTTCAACTCTTCACCATCTGGATGAGCAATCATTTAAGTCCCTTCTTTGATGACTTGAGTAACAATGTAGGGACCTTCCCAATTGGGAGATAGCTTGTTCTGTTGAGTTCTCCTTCCTGTTGCCTCGATCTTCCTTAGCACGTGGTCACCCACTTGGAATGATCTTGTCTTCACCTTCTTGTCGTGGTAACTCTTGGTCCGCTGCTTGTAGTTGACCATTCGAAGGTACGCTGTATCTCGCTTCTCGTCGATTAAATCTAAGTCGATCAATCTACTAGTGTTGTTCTGCTCTTGGTTGAAGAAGGTTACTCTGGCAGTAGGAAATTGCAACTCGCAGATGCCACGGCCTCCGATCCATATATAAGAGAGAATGGGGTTTCCCTCCTCCCTATCCAGGCCCTCGAGATGGTTGTGCGTAGACTGCCCAAAAAGCAAGGGGGAATGTTCGTCCCAACCAGCTATCGCGTCAAACCAACTAAGACCGTCTTTAATGAAGATAGAACGAGCTTATTCGATGCTTCAGCTTGCCCATTTCCTTGAGGATAGGCAACAGATGACTGCCAATGTTTGATCCCCTACTCTATTCATTTCTTCTTCGAAAGTCTCAGTGAACTTGTAAAGCCATTATCTCGATACCTATAGCTCGAGAGGATTCCCAAATCGACACCCAGATGGAGTCACTGTATGAAGTTGATGGCATTTTCCTCCGTGACGTCGAGCTAGTGGCCTTGGCTCGACCCACTTGGGTGAAATAATCAATGGCGACGACAGTTACATTTACTTGGAGTTCCAATCACACGCAAGGGAGGGAAGGGTCCAATCAAGCTCGACGCCTCAGCATATCAAATGCTGCCAAAGCGCAATCATCACTAAGAAGTCTTGCCTTCCGTTGGAGGCAGATGGGGTAGGTTGGTAAACCTCCCGACATCGGGTCACATTGCTGAACAAAGTCGCGAGTGTCATCTCTCATGTGTGGCCAATAGTATCCCAAAGTGATCAATCTTGCTCGTGGCTAAAGTTCGGCCCCTTTGTCTCACCACGCATTCCACTACGCACCTCATGCTATTAACCGAGAGCTGATTCTCTCGAGGGGTGAATGCACTTCAATAATGGCCTAGTGTATGATCTCTCGAATACCATGCCTCCTTGGATAACGCATCCTCGGAGCCTTCTTTTTGATAGTCTCGAGCCGTCTTCTCGTCTTCAGGAGCTCGCCCGTCTCTAAGTACGCCCCTTCATCTCTTCGATCCAACACTTCTTGTAAACCCGGCTCCTCGAAGTGTGTCTTCTACACACCGAATTTGAACTCTTTCATACGCCGGGCTCTTAAGGCAATAGACGGGCTCTTCGCGTGGCTCGTCCGAAGCAGCTAGCTTCGAGAGTAAGTCGGCCAACTCATTGTCTTCTCGACCAATCCTTCAGATTTCCCAAAACTCTAAGTCTTTTATCAAGTCCTTCACCGTGTCGCACATATTGGATTAAGGGTGAGCTAGCACCTCATACTCCCTCTCGAATTGCCGACTATTAATCGTTTCGCAATATGCCATGATTTTAGCTGCTCCGAAGCATTTGGCGTACTCGATGGCCGCTTACCAAAGCTTCATACTCCGCCCGGTC